>PVKS010002683.1:12270-114693 GCA_004027875.1 Aplodontia rufa | reverse complement strand
AGCATCTATTATTGTTTATTTTCTTCATCTTTGCCATTCTGACTGGTGTAAGGTGATATCTTAATGTGGTTTTCATTTGCATTTCTCTGATTACTAATGATTTAGAGCACTTTCTCATGTATTCATTGGCTTGATCAATGTCCTCTGGTAAGAAGTCTCTATTTAGCTCTTTGGCCCATTTATCAATTGGGCTGTTGGTTTGTAATATTTTATTTCCAATTCAACATCTATGTTGGAAGATATTTAGCTGTGGTTTTTCTTTCTCTCGGGTTTTTTTTTCTTTTTCTGGTTTTGGTCTAGGGTTTCATAAAATGAGAAGGGTGTATCGCCTGCTTTTCAATTTTCCAGGAGAATTTGTGGAGACTTGATACTATTTGTTCCTTGAATGTTTGGTAGAGTTCATCAGAGAAGCAATCTGAGTGTGGAGTGTCCTTTGTGAGAAGATTCTTAGCTATCAACTTGAATTCTTCAATAGATAATAGAGTTTTCCAGGTTCTCTACTCCTTAAGTGAGCTTTGAGAGTTTATGTCTTTCAAGAAATTTGTCAATTTTTAATGTTTTTTCTTTGGTTGTTCATGATGTTTCTTTTTCTCTCTATTCTTCAAGTTTTGAGCAATTTGATTATGCTTCCTATAACTTTCTTAGTAATCTTTTTCTTGGGATTCATTAAACCTCTTATGTCCGCATAAGGAGTTCAAGGATGTTTCTCAAAAGGCAGAGGAGACCTTTTCTGGGACCTTCCAGGCCTTTGATTTATTTACATTACTGGAGATTGAACACCAGGGGATTGCTCTACCACTGATCTAGATTCCCATCCCCCCCCCTTTTTTTGTTTTGAGACAATATCTTGGTACATTGCTAAGCTCTTCCAGGGCCCAGGTGAACACTCCCTGGACACTGTACAGATCTCCCAAGTTCTTTTTCTCCAAAGTTCTTTTCCAGTACTCTTTCCTGTGAACTCTTTAGTGCCTCAGGCTTCCTGGACTCTCAGACCAACCTCCTCAACACAGGTAATCTCTGGGATCTTCCTGGGTTCTTCCTGCTCTATACACTCTCTCAAGACAATAAATTGGGCTATGTACAAGACTCATCTTATTTGTTTAGTTTTGCCTAGGAATCACTGTTCTTTGTTGCCTGACATTCTGTATCATTAAAAAAAACAGTTTTCTAAAAATGCATTATGGATGTTTGGTTGTTGTTGTTGTTTCAGGTGGCACATAAATCTGTTCCCTTTTATACCATCCTATCTGGAAGTGGGAATAATTCAGCTGATTTAGAAATCAGTACATACTCTTGGTTCAAGGTGTGATGGGCTAAAGAAGCTGTCTTCAAATCAGGTTGTATGTATTGGCTTCATCATTTACAAGCAAATCTGTTCATTTTTAATAAATGGTTGCTTTGCCAATCATTTTTCTTCAACCAGCTCCTCTCTGTTGAAAAACAAAATACAATTACCTATTTCCTGTTGACTTATGTAGAGTTCTACTACTTAGGCTTTTGAATGCAGCCCATCTGGATTGTGGAGAACTTATCTGACTATATGTATGAGTCATTCACTTTTATGTAATTTGCATTGCTAACTACATCTTCCAAATGGAATTCTGGTGATAAACTATTCAAATAAGTCTTTTGTAAGTCTGCATCAAAGAGTTTCGTGGGAATTTCTGGAATAATTAAATGTCTTTTCTTTTTATGCGTATGTGTGTATGTTTAAAATAACATGGCATAATGGTGAATAGTTTATGCAGGAAATATTTATTTTCTTGAGTCAGACTTCTCTTGCACCTATGATGTGGAGTGATTTAGTGAGTTGTAGTTTCAGAGTGATGAAATGGGTAAAAATTACTATACTCAAATATAATATAAGCAAGTAAAAAATGAAGAACATCTATCTTAGAATATATAACATGATTAAATCCAAATACAAATATTCCTAGAGGTAGATTTTTCTTATTGACTGAATTTGGAACTTGGAAATTTCACATATTTATTTCTATAAGGTAAAAGTTATTATGTATATATTAAATAATTATTTAACTATTATATTTAAAATAATTAATCATTTATTTATTTGTGATACTAATTAATATTACCAACATAGTACATGAGCTTAATTTTTATATATGCTCATTTTTTCTTTTTATTTCTTAAATTAATTTTAATTTTATATGTGTGTTAGCAAAACATTCTTGTTGTGAAGAAATTTGCTTGTCAAACAAATCTGATAAAATAAAATTTCCCTGTTGTCACTTTCTTATTTCCAATATCTTTCTCCCTCTGGAGGTAATCACTGAAATGACTTCCATGTCAGTAGTCACCAGTGGTGGCTTCCAGTGGTGGCTTCCATGATCATCTTTGGCACCAGCACCTGCCAGGTTCAAGGTGTGCATGTTCATGGCCAACTCTCTCCTTTTGCAGAAGTCTCCCCCTAGGCTATAATTTTTCATTTCAGCCATTCCTATGTGCCACCCATCTTTCACTGACTTCTCAATTTCTGATCATCAAGGGCTGCCCTTTTTGTTTTGTCATTTAGAAAAGTGGCACAAATGAACAGATTCCTTTTAAGGAAAAAAAAAACTTATTTCCATCGATTTTCATTTAGAACAAAAGCAAATTTATCATTGGTTAAATTTTTGTGTTAGGTTCTGTAATTACTTTATCTTTCATCTTATTCCAAGATGGTGCTAATACATCATTGGATTTTAGTTAATGGTATGATTTTATGGCGGGTTCCAAAGGTAATACTCCTTATAATAGACAAAGGCTCTGGTTTACTTTAGTCTGGAAAATTTATTGAATTTCCATAATTTTCTCAGAACCTAGCAAATGGGAAGATAATGAAACTTCACGTCTCATTTTCAGAATGTTGTGTGCTTTAGCATGATTGGCAGCTCAGTCTCAGGTAGCAGTCTCTCCCTTGACTTGTCTGTGTTTCTACCTTAGAAGGGTCTGAGAAGGAATTAAAATGTCAAATTTTGAATATTTGATAAATTGGAAAATCATAAGAAAGAAAACATTCTGGAGCATTGTTTTCCTTCTGCCTTTTTTCTTTAGATTTTTCTGCAGAAGTCCATATTTATTTTAGATTCAATTATTATGTGTTTAAGGAATTCTAAAACAACAATTACCAGGAAATTAATCCAAATGTCTTAAGAATGTACTCTGGACAATTTAAGCCTGGTATTATCGTTGTGGGAAAATGCTATGATTCAACTGCCAATCATTTTTAAAGGTAGTAATATATTTTAAGTACTCGAGGATGCCCCTTCATTGCAGAAACTAGATTGATTTTTAAGTCAGAAAATAAAAAGCCAGCTACCAAGGTGAAATAAATTCTTTAGCAGCTAAAACAGGAGATAAAATAGGCTTTTTTCAGTCTGTAATTCTGGGTGTTCTCTTTAAATGTGTCAAAATGATCCCTCTGACAGTTTTTTTGTGTAAGTCTTCACTTCTTTACTTATTGCTCAAAAAATTCTATAATTCTCTTTCATAATAAAGTCACTCACTCTTCCATTCCCCTCTTATTGTCCCCATTATCCAGCTTTGCCCCACATGCCTGCTGTGTGGTATCCCAATAACTGGAAATGAGGAGTTTTACAAAGAGAGAGAGAGAGCGTGTGTGTTTATTTATGAGGTGTCAATGGTGAGGACACAGGAGTCCCAAGTCTGAAATCCACTTCCTGGAGAATAGGACTAAGGGAGTTGGTGGGATAAAGGAACATGGTGGTGAAAGGCATGGAAAGGTGATTACAGGCAGGAAAAAGTCAATTAATCAGTCTGAACCTGTAATCAGACTTTATGGGAACTTTGTAGAATACATAAAATGGTGCATCAGAGTGCTCGGAGGGTGGAGTTTTCCAGCCCTGTGACATCAGAAGGTCACCACAGGACACCTGGGCAGACCCACTGAGGAGTCCTTGGTTTCATCTTTAAGCTAATCAAAAGTGGCTCCTGATAAATAACTTAGGCAACAATTACTAAGGTGATCTGTACTTCAGAGGTGTTAAGAAGAGCAAAGCCGACAGGATTACACCACTCAGCACTGTGACCTTTAAAATTGGCAATAAAAGTTAACTTACTAAAAGCAAGTGTAGCAAGAGGACTTTTCCTGATTTCATTACCTGCCTCTCTCCCTCCATTTTCTTTTCCCTTCTTTTTCCCAGCACCACTGGTTTATGTACTAACTCTATCCCTGGGTTGATTCTTTTGGACCTTGAGTGCAAACTTAACCTTGGACCTTCAATTTCATGTTCTGCAAAATACAGATGCAGAAAATACCTACTTCACAGGGTTCTGGGAGAATGACTGAGCCTGGGTGTTGAGAAGACTAAATATCAAGTCCTTTGTATTCAATACACATTTTTCCCCTGTTCCTTCTGCCTTTTTTGTCCTACTCTGATTTCTTTCCTCCTCTGAAATTTAGTTCAAAATTTCTTGTTATTTTTAATTTTAGTCTTGTGGACTAAGATTAAGGGAGAAGAGGTGAATCCAATAGCAGGGAAATAGCCACAGCAATGAATTGATAGCATCAACTTTCATTCGGTGCTAAATATGGCCACCACTTGCACTAATTGCATCACAACCCCATGGAATAAGTGATGTTGCTGTGTCTCTTTTACACTAAGGGAAACAAAGTCTGTGATTAAGGCAAGATCACAGGCGCAGTCCGTATGTAACAAGGTCAGAATGCAGAACTCAATGTTTTACTTCCAGACCCTAAGACATCTCTGGGCTCAGATGATGTTTGGAAAAGAATAATTAGCCATACAATGTGGAGCTGGCTCTACTTGGTTCAGTTTTACCCATCTTTCTTTCTTAATCATGTCATTGACGTGCATTGGCCTCAAAGCTCAAACTCCTTCCGGCCTCAAGTCATTTTGTATTCGCTTTTCCATGTCTGCAATTTTTCTGGATCTTCCCAGCTCAACAAAGTTGTCACTTCCCCAACAGTACCTTCTATGATCACCCTATTCAAAGTAATGCAGAGTTCTTCACCCAAAGCCTCTGTCACGTTATCAGGATTTGTTTTATTCATAGTTCTTATAATAGTAGAATATTATCGTCAATACTAATTAGGTTTTATTCCTTTGCTGCTTACTGGCCTTAAAGAATGTATCCTATAGCATGTGGTGGACATTGTCTTTTTATTTGCAGTTTTATACTCATTGCTTAGTGTGGTTGCCCCATATAATAAATGTTTGATATGAACTGAATGAGAAGGTTCAAGGACAGTTTTGAATTTTACACTGTGGTGAAGCCATATCCCAGACTCAAAACACTTAAAAGTTCTCAGTTCTTTCTCTTTCTCATAATTCTTTTAAAGATATGATGACGTGCTGGTGAAGGAGATCAACAGGTCACAACTTAAAGCCACTTATGGAGGTAGATTTTCTTCCCAGGATGCTTTAGCTTGCATGTGTGTGTCTGTGTGTGTATGTGTGTGTGTGTGTGTGAGTGTGTGTCTGCTAGGGATCAAAACCAGGGCCTCCTACATGCTTTTAAGCTCCCATTCCACTGATGCTACCATCCATTGGTGTAGTTAGAAATCAGATCAGGGAAAGACAAGTAGTACAGACCACAAGTCATTATATGAATCAAGTTGACATCTTTTCCACACAAAATGCAGTCTTTTCTTTAATGGTATACTTTATCGTCAATCCTTTGTATTCCTAATGATACTTTAAAAATGAGCCTTCCCTTGACAGGTGTGGTGGCTCATGCTTATAATCCCAGCAGCTCCAGAGGCTGAGACAGCAGGCTAGCAAGTACAAAACCAGCCTCAGCAACTTAGCAAAGCCCTGAGTGACTTAGGGATGTGGTTCAGTGGTTGAGTACCACAGGATTCGATCTTCAGTATCCAAAAAAAAAAAAAAAAAAGGCTTTTCTTCCCATTCATTTTTAAATGTGTGTTCTTCAATTAGTTTTTCATGTGGCTTTCATTGCTCCAACACTTCCTGTGTACATGGTGCTGGGGTTCAAACCCTCGTACTAGTCCATGCCAGACAAGTGCCATAACTGCTGAGCTACGGTCCAGCCCCTTCCCATTCATTTTTATAATGAAAGTTAGGCATGGGAGGGGCTGGAGTGGTAGCTCAGCAGTAGAGCACCTGCCTGGTATGTGCAAAGACCCTGGTTTGAACCCTACCACCACATATACAAGTAAGTGTCAGATAAACAAAAACAGATGAAAACTAAAATAAAATTGATCTCTCTTTCTCCCTCTCCCCCTCTCTTCTTAAAAATATGAGTTAGGCATGAGATAACATCACTCAGATAGAGGAATTAAGTCAAAGAAGTACAGAATTTGATTTAAAAAAACAGCCAGTATACATACAGGGATTTCTGTAAGCTGAGTCTGAGCTATTTTGATGATATTAGGTTACTTGACATAAATTTTAAAGGACTGTTAGGATTACATTCATTACATATGAATGTCATTTTTAATATGGGTATAGCAAAGGACTCTGGTAAATAATCACGCATTAGATGATCTGAAATGAAGAGGAAAATATATACAAAACTTTTATTTAGGCTTATGCATTTTTATGTAGAAAGAAACCATTTAGCTTTGGAAGTAAAAAAGAAGTCTACATCTTATTTTGTGTATAACTGCTGCCCATATATATCAACAGGAAAACGTTTACATTTTAAAAATTTATTAAATGCATTATTGACCATTTAAAATACCCATCTGATATTTATTATTTAACTTCAAAATGATACATGATGATTTAGTTAAATACAGTCTGCCTAAAATTAATTTTGGAAAGTAACTGAGAAAATAATATTTTGAAGACAATTCTGGCAACAATTATTGAATATGTTTTGAGGAGAAAATTGCTATTGAAATCACTCATCTCATCCTTGGCATTATGCAGAGAACAAGACAAATATTGTTTTAGTTTGTGATGGCTGCTCACAACAGCTATAAGTCAATTAATTATAAAAGATTTAACCATGCATTTGACCACAAAATGAATTGGTTGTGGTTGCTGGATGTTAGTTTTGATGATTTTATGTAGATAAAAGCATGCTTTAACATACTAATGATTATGATGATTATCTGTGTGAATGATGAAAAGATGAAAAAAAAAGTAAGATTAATAAATTATTTTTCTTGGAGAAGGTACAGAATATGTTTTGAATAAATAAATAAAGCATGGAAAAATGTTTAAATTCCTCATGTATTTTAAGATCATTTAATAAATTAAAGATATGCAACTAGTTCATTACAGAAATTGACCAATTGACCCTTATTTACTAGGGAGATTTTTTTTTTAATCACTACATTAATTTGCCAGTCTAGTGCTTTTTTTTTCCCACAAGCACTCAAGATCCTTATCTCTCTTTGTATATGATAATTACATTCCAAATATCTTTTTGCTTCTTGGTCACTGCCTATATTTCAGGGAGAGAATGAAACCAACAAAAATCTGTTCCTAAAGCCAGCTGAACAATCAAGAAGTGAAGTATGCGTTTATGTTATTTTATTTAACATTCAAAATAATTCTATGAAATAGATTCATTTATTTACTTCACAAGTATTTATTGAGCACCTAGCAGCTACAAAGTCCTATAAGAGTTTGGAATACGGTGGTTTAATAAAGTTGTCAAAAAACCTTGTCTTCACAGAGATTATCTTCTCAAGGGGAGGCAGATGCAATACAGATAGTGCGAGTTTGTGGTGATGTTATAGCTGTGGCTATCTCATGAAAGGTGAGTTTGTGGTGATGTTATAGCTGTGGCTATCTCATGAAAGGTGAGTTAGCTTCTGCTGCATGACAAACTACTCCAAAGTGACCTCAGACAAATGTTTGATCCAGTAGTAATTTGAGTTCCAGACAGTGGGAATGCTCCCCTGGTGTAGGTCAGCCTAAGATAATCTCTGTTGGAGCAGTTTACAGGAATATTGTCAGCTTCCGGATCGGTCGGAAAACTTCCTTCTGCTTTGTCTGCAATTGAGCCCAGATTTTTCACATGAGAGTGGTGTCAGGAGTCCAAAGTATAGTGGGAAATATTGGGCAAGCAAACTTGTTGGGCTTTGTTTCATTCTTTTGAGTGTAAGCCATATAAAAATTGACCAGTTTATCTACTTGTATCGCTTGTCATGGTTGAAAAATCCATGAGGAAAAACAGAATTCATTCTGCTGCTGGAGTGATATTACAGAGGTTTTTTGAATCTATCCACCTGGTAGGATGTAGTAGTTTGTCTAATTTTGAGCTGCTTTGTGGTTTCCATTCAGAAAATAAATATCTTACAATGACCTCCCTATGAGTAATAATTGGTATAGCCTATATATTGATGGGATATTTCAAGTAAGGGTAAAAACAATAATCTGAGGAACATGTAAGCATTGATTTTCTCATAATATTTACTTTTCTTTTGTACCTTGTATGGATGAATATTTTCCCATACATTCACCTGGACTGTTGAACGTTAAAACAATATTAAATAAAGCACACCATTATGCAGGAGTTACGGTAGGGGAAATCACATAACTATAATTATTTTGTCAATAGAAACCAACAACATGCGCAGAATCAGTGCCAAATACTTTTGTATCAGATGTTCGGTGAAGAGCCAACAGATAGGTAATGTAGAAAAAGCAATATTTGTTTTGTATGTTCTGGTTCATAACATTTAGTGCATTTTGATTATAATTTAAATTCTATCATCTTGTTGTAGTCTTGGTATGTGTGCCAGTATCCATTGCTTGGCACAATTTATAACTCCAAATTTATTGCTTCACTTACTTGTTTAGTCGTTCCCTGGACCCTCAGCTGTCAGTCTGGCTTGGAGAATCTGTTGAACAGGCAGGACACTACTGCTGCCCAGGTGCCCAGCAGAGCACCTGACACTGGAAGGTGGAGCAGGGGTGCTCAGTGTTTGTTCCTTTAAGAAATGAAGGCACAGTGCCTTCTGCATTGAGAGCAATGGCCCAGGACAGCAGGTTGCATCCAGGCCACCTCTACTGCACCTTCCAAGGCAGGCTGATGGAACCTGTCCCACAGTCTGAGGACACCTCAGTCAACGATCCTCTGCATGTTTGGTTGACAGTACACCCTGAGCTAGTGCACAGCAACCCTAGCCCTTCTGAATTTTCAGGCTGGGGAAGTGATGTAACAATCTATAATAAATTCCATGCAGTGGGTTGTAGGAAACATCTAATTCCATACTCCCAGCCCAGTGAAAAACTCCTCCATGGAGTAGAATTCCTCCTAAATGAGTGATTGTGACCTATTAGTGTGCAGTCCTAAAGTCTTGATGCATATATACAAATTATCTCTTCAAAAAATAACAGTGAAGCAATATATACAGTATGGTACCATGTTTGAAAGAAGATACACATATGCATGAATTATTTGCATTTATACATATTTCTTATTTTTAAAATATATATTAGAGAAATAATATTGAAATATATATTTAAAAATAAGTATATAAAGATATTTTATTAAGTATTTGTGTATTTCTTGCTTGTCTTATTCCCATGTTCTATTTCATTTCTCCAAAGTTGATACTTTCTTCTAAGGATTGCAATTTCAAAAAATAATCAAAAGTTTAAATGCTATTTATGGTTAATAACTTCATTTGTTAACTTGCAGACCTTTTTATTGCTATTATTTACCATTTTATTAATGTGATGATGACTGCATTGTATTTATTTTTAAAATGTTGTTACATATATTTAAACTAAAATTAATAATGTTCCATGAGTTGGCTCTGAAGATAGCATAGCTATTAAAAATATATATTCTTCAGCATTCCAGGAAGGAAAAATACTGACATGAACTACTCTGACATTTAAATCTTCCCTTATTCCTGTCAGCACTGTCACAGTTAATGATAAAGGTGATATTAATAGCCATATAATTTTCTGAAATTAATTTTTTAACATTTTCAATTGACATGTCAGATTGGTATGTTTACAGTTTGAAATCTTTCAGTGTATTATTTGCAAATATATTCATATATATATGTCCTCAGTTGAAGGAAATAAGATGCTTATATATTTTATGGCACAATGACTTGTATTTAATTAAGTACAGTTTCTTCCTACCTAAGTGCATTTATCCATTAAACAAGTTCATATTCTAGTTGTTCTGTGAACAACTGCATTCTCGTACATAAGAAAAATTTCAAAGTTTTGTTGATTGGTGAATTGGTTAATTATTACTCCATTTTTGGTTCTAAAATATTTTCTAATTGCTACTTTCCAATCCTTGGTGAAAATATTTTGTTCTGCATGTATTTTTGCAGAGTTCTTCCAAAAGCTGATAGAATAGTTGTAGAAAACCCCAATTCCATGTAATATTTTTACTCTTCTACTGATATTCCTTAGAGCAGGTTAAATTTGTAAAACTAGTTTAATATTATTTTATTGCTATGTCATGTTTTCTCCTTTTGTTTCCCCAAGTTATAAAAAACCTGTAAGCCTTGAACAGAGTTAATCCTCTTTTCTCCTGTGTTCTGACTTATCATTTCTCTTCATCCATCTTGGTCATGACTAAAGGGAAATATAGAGTATGTGATCCTTCCACTGGGCAACTGTCTGGTGACATTTGGGCACTCAAGTTTACCATTATCTGGACAAGGATAGACCCACCTTAGAGATTAATGTGAAAGGCAGATTATTTAGTAGAGGGAAAGATCTGGGAAGTGAATTGCAGAAGAAGCAGAATACTAGGAAATGATCTTCCTGATCATGAGTCTAATCAAACCTTCCCCCAACACACCTATAACAATACAAGATACCTCAACTTGTTAGACTGACATTCAGATCTTTCACCATGTTCAATGACTTCTTGGGTCATCCATTTATTCTATTCCTCAGACACACTGCTTATGACTTTTTCTGGCAAGATGTTTCTGTTCTAAGAAGTTCAGCATCATGTCCTCCAATTCTTTCTACTTCTGTTTAACTCAAAGGTCCAGAAGAAACTTTTCTTTCTGTTAAGTGAATGTGAGTGACCCATGCTCCATAGAATCATGCTCAAAAATACCAGCTTGTATCCTTTCTTCTTTTTTATTTTCCATGTTGAAACCTACGTGGTCACGAGTAATTTTTGAACAGGTTTGGTGAGAATGGTTATTGTAGTTTGTATTTCACCCATTTTCAGTAAAGTTCTATTGATTTATTTTTCCCTTTCTTTGGTAAATTGCAATGATTTAGACTATTATCACATATTTACAAATAGCCTTCTTTTAAAAAGATATTTAAAAGTATGACAGTATGGATATTATGCTGTCATTAAAAAAAGATTTAAGATGTGTATTTGTAATCCTTGTATATTCATATAAAATTCAGGAAACATACACTACCATGATTTACAAAAAGAATATGTTTAGGAATTGTGGGTTAGCACCTGGAATGATAGCATCAGGGGTGGGAAGGATGTTTTTTCATGGGAAAAGGGTATTAGGGATTAAACTCAGGGGTGTTTAACCACTGAGCCACATCCCCAGCCCTTTTTATATTTTTTTATTTTGAGACAGGGTCTCACTAAGTTGCTTAGGGCCTTGCCAAGTTGCTGAGGCTAGCCTTGAACTTGCAATCCTCCTGCCTAAACCTCCGAGTTTCTAGGATTACAGACGTGTACCACTGTACCCAGCAGGGATGCTTTTTATTATAAAAGTTATTTTTGCTTTTTGAATTTTGAACCATGGGGGTATATTTCTCATCTGTATATTACATTATTTTAAAATTATTTAAATAATTATAAACATTTAGTATACAAATTTGAAAGTCTAGGAAAGTTGAATGTAAAAGTGTCATTCACTCAACTAATATTCAAATTATCTGACTCCTCAGCTTGCAGTAAAGAAAAGAATGTGGCTGGTGTTGTGACTGTTTTCACTCCTTGTCCTTCCATTCCTTCTCCAGTATGACACTTCTGATGTCTCTAAGGTTGAGGTAGAGATGTAGAGAAGAATCAAGGGGCAGAGAGCTTTTACTTGAAAGGTATCCCTTTCATTTGTTTTTTGGCAGATGAGCTAGACAGTAAAAAATATATTTCTCAGTCCTGCTATAGTTCCATTGCAGGTTAGCAGGATATGTGCCCTGTGTCACCTCCTTTCTGAGGCCTAGCGATGGAGCAATCTCGTTGCTAAATTGCCAGATGCAGTAGTCAAAAGAAAGAGCAAGTAACAAATCCTACACAGGATCTTAAATTGTCTGCCCCAGAAGTGACACAGGCCCCCTCAGCTGCCATATTCTTAGTCAAAACAAACCTCATGGCTACACCTAACTTCAGAGTGAGCAGAGACTTGCAATGGCCCTGTGTAGCAAGAAATACCAAAAATAATGAAGGGAACTGGGAGGTGTGCTCAGGGGTGAGTGTTTACTAAGCAAGCATGAGATAGTGGACTTAATCCCCACCAGCACTGAAAAAATGAGGAAGAAGTAGCACTGATATTTTCCAAGAAATGTAAGTGTGGAATTTCTTTTAATTTATCATTTAGTTATAATCTGAGCCCCAAGATATTTGGATTACCTGTGAAATTCATTCAATTAAAAAACAACAGATGAGGAGAATAAATATCTCAATGCCCTGCTTCAATCTCCTTTCTCTTTGTTATTTTCTTCCTTTCTCTTGTCTTTTGTGTTGTCCCATAAAATTACGCTAAAAACATTTTAATCTACAAGTCACTAGAAAACCAAATCAAGCCAAATCAAAGCACAAAAATAGCTGGGTACCTCTGAAATATTTGGTTCCTAAAATATATTGAAACATAGGGCTCCGAGAAACAGTCCAGAATTGCCAACGTGGCATGACGAAAGGGAGCAGTGTTCTTTCATCACTTTTCTGTCAAGAAGAAAGAGGCTGGATAGTTCTTACTGTGATAAACAAGATGCCTTTTCTCAAGCAAGACTACACAAAGAAGTACCCTGCACTCCCAAGAACAGTTCTACCATGACCATGACATTTTCTTTTCTTCATTTTCCTCCTTCCTCTCTGAGCAGGAAGTTCCCTTGAGACTCAGCTGTTTGCCCAACCCATTGTGACTCTCAGGGAAACATAGACTGGGGAATGTAGGGAATGGATAATGAATATTGGTTTTCATTACCATGCCATCTTGAATTAATCCAATTGGTGAATAAAGCAGCAATCAAGGGTTATGTCCTCTCATCAGGGGAGGAAATGAGTAGAAAGAATATCAATGTACAACCAGTTTGGGTTTTGTTTAAAAAAAAAATGACGAATTTCTCATTACTGTGTTATCAAGTGAAATGTTCCAGAAACTATATCCTGTTTTGTTAGCTATATTAAGGACAATTCTCTTAAATTGTTAAGTTGCTCAGTGATATTAATTCCTCTCCTGGAGACCCCTGGAAATTTTAGCATTTAAAGGAGAGATGAGGGAGAATACAGTTGGCATAGTTGAGGAGCAATCTCTTGGAGCTAGTAATTATGTCCCATCTGTTTGGAGAAATAAGTTGGCCTTTAAGAGAGTGAATGGGGTAACAATTTAATTAAAGGAGGGTTAGATTACATGCAAATTACTTGCTATTATTATTGGAGGGAATCTGTCAAAATGGACAACTGGGAAAGCTCTGTTTTCCATGTTTCTTGAGGGAATAGCTCCTGGCATAGCTAGAGAATTTAACTTGCTTTTTTGGATGTGAGTTTTAGTGCTAGTGTGTGGAATGAGCACATTACAGAGAGTCTGTGCATTTCCCCTGCCCTCTGTCCTTCTTCTTTCCTACTCAAGTACTGTTCATTTGTAATCTGGTTTGACATAATACTTGGGCCAATACAGTATTATCGGTTTTGAGGTTGCTTCTTTTGGTTTGCAAAAATGTTAGCAACAATCATGTGCTTTAAATTTAAAAAATGAAATGATTTAAAAAATTGTTTATTAGCACCTAGCCGGTAATTCTAATGGGGTCCTCTTAGCTCTGTGGACTTGAACATAAGCCACCTGAACTTCCTTATCTGATAATAACCCCCACCCAATATTGTCCATGGCATAGCAGGTTTTATAAGTGACACACTCATCCTCAATGCACCTCATTCTCTCTCAGAGTGGGATTATCTAGATCAATCTATTTGATCTTACCCTAGATTGACATGGAAATTCTATATTTTAACATGCCAAGCCATTCACAGGAACTATTCTATGAATATTGAACTTGAAAATTATTCATTTTATTAAGTCAAATCACATATCAGGAAAAATCAGAGCTTTAATGAAGCTACAATTGTAGATACATTTAAAAGGACACCAGCTCCATTGTAAATGAGTTTCCATGTGTTTCTTGGTTATTTATAGGATGAATTTCCAAAAGAAACCCAAAAAGGATGGAGTTGAAATAATCAATACATCTAACTCACCTCACCTCTAAAAACACTTTTCTGTAAGCTCAAGTTGCTTATGAAGAGAGTGACTTCTTCTTTTTGTTTTGATTTGTTTTGTTTTCTTTTGTAGTACTAGGGATTTCTTTTGTAGTACAGGAACACTCTACCACTGAGCTACATCCCAACCCTTTTTTATTTTGAAACAGAGTCTCTCAAAGTTGCTTCAGCCCTCTTTGCACTCCTACCTCAGCCTCTGAAGACTGTGGAATATAGGTGTGTGCCACCTCACCTGGCAAGGGTGACTTTTTAACTCAGTTTAGCTGTCATAATCTCAGATGACATCTCTTTTTCAGTTTATATTTTGTTTCAGATTTTTCATTACAAATAGGTTATAATTATTGTAATTTTTTTTAAATTTCATGTCCTCTTAGAGTTGAAGAATGAAACCAAGGAAGCCTGAGGGAAGCATAGGAGACAGATTTTACTTTATAGAAAGCAAAGCATAGGAAAAGAGCAGAGTTCCCCTAGAGTAGGGGAAGGGGACAGAGCCCTTATTATTGTAATTTAATTTTTATTTTTTAAAGGTTAATCAGACAGTAATTCTTAGATATAATACGGATATGTACATATATGTTTGCCTGAATGCACTAAGATGGCATGGGTTATATGCCTAGAATAACAACACAAAAATGTATTGGGCTGGAGCGGTGGCTCAGTGGTTTCGGCGCTTGCCTGGCAAGCACGAGGACTGGGTTCAAACCCCAGCACCACGTACACAACTGAGTGTTGGAGCAACTAAGGCCATGTGAAAAACTAAATAAAGTTGTTTCTCTCTTTCTCTGTCTCTCTCACTGTCCCTCTCTCTTTAAAACAAAACAAAACAAAACATATTTTCTCCATAGTATTTGCATATAGATATCTGTGGATAATGTAGGATTTTTTTTTCATTTATTTCAGTTTATTTTGCTTTCTCTCCTGGACATATGAACCTTCATAGAATGAATAAAAAAAACTCATTTTCCATCAGGTCAACAGGCAGATATCTTCTTATATGCTTCCATTAGATCAAGTAGAAGCTCAATTCTGGAGATTGGGAAGTCAAAGATTGAGGTGCAGGCCAACTCATTTTTTAAATGAGGCATGCCTATTTTTCCCCAGTATCCTCATATAGTAGAGAGAGTAGAATTTTTATTTTTAAAAATAATTTCAGGGAGCTGGAGCAGTGGCTCAGCAGTTATGGCCCTGGCCTGGCATGTGCAAGGATGTGGGTTCAAACCCTAGTACAATGTACACAACAGAGTGTTGGAGCAGTGAAGGCCACATGAAAAATTAAATAAGATTGATTCTCTCGCACTCCCACTGTTCCTCTGTATATATAGATAAAATAAATAAAAATAATTTTAGTAGTACTATTGATTAGGTGCATTAATATAATAATACTAATTTTAAGTCAAAAACCTTTTAATCTCACAAGTGTCATGATTTGAACATAAATTACATGGTCACATAGGTCATGCTCCATAGAAATTTGATTTTAATGAACTGGTAGTTGCTATATGGCTGCCAGAATCTGAGAAAGTAACTGAAGAGTAACAATTTCTAAAGATCAGAGTAAGCAACAAGTTACAACCCTCTGGAATAGTGAAAATTTTAAGGAACATGTTTTCCCAACAGTAAGCAAAGATCAAAGTCAAGATAGAGTAGTAATAGCAGAGATTAGTATCCATTTACACAATCAGAATCTAACTTAAAATTCAAGCCAAGGACAGAGCTTCACAGATGTGAGAAGGGAGGTTGTAAGACAGAGCTGCTTCGTGGGGGCAGGCATGTAGGTATTTACGTATTTCTTACTAAGGAAAGAATGGAGAGACTAGTGCCAGAAAGTTGGATAGAGAAGTTAATGCAGCAATTATAAAGAGGGTAAGTATGGACTATTTGAAATTGCATGTTTTAATAAGATGCATTCATAAGTATAATAAGACAGGATGAAAGTTAGCTAAGTTTAAATAATAGACTCAACATAGCTGAAATTTCACATAAGCTGGGGGAACCATAACTATGAAGGAGAGGAGAGAAGGTAAGGAGGCAGGGAGGGGAGGGAATTATCAATGCAACTGGGAACTCTTGATTCCCATGAGAAGCCCAATTATACACAGGCAGGCAGAGAAACTCAGAAATTTCAAAAATCAATATACATGCATATGCCTATTGCTATCTATAACATAGGGAGTAGTGCAGAGGAGACATGAGAGTGGGGAGTGGACGAAGTGCGAAGATCCTGGACTAGGATCAGCCTTAACTTACTTTGTCAATATCCACGTATGCAAGAATATGTAACAACGATTCCCTCCAATATGTAAGACTATGTTGAACAAATAAAAAAAAAACCCACAATGGACATCAAAGTAAGACTAAAAAAAAAAGGCCTGGAATAAGAAAAAATACATTACTATCAGATATTGTGTATTGAGTATTGGAATTTTCTATGTCTCTATAATGCCATGATTCTGCAGTTCATTTTTATTTGTAATTTTGAGTTCTGTCTGTTCAAAGTAGACTTGTCAGTATCTAGCATTCTCCCCAATAGCTGCTGCTCTGGTCTCTATAATTTTAGCAACAATTCATTTCAAAAAGGATAAGATTATAATTATGCTTGACATCTTTTTATAGCTATGTACTGTGGTGTCCAAATCAATTTTAAAGTTTTTAAATCAACCTAAATTTAAAATATCCCAGCAAAGAGAAGTACTTCAGTAAATTATATAATTGACAAAAATCTTTGAACTTAGGTGGTAAGAGATTGGATATTTGCATCCAGACTCCAGGTTAGAAATATCTGCATCTATCAGTGGGTCTACAATAGATTCATGATGACTACCTTAATATATAAGCTGATGTTGAGAGTATTATAAGTAAAATAATGTTTTGATTTGAGTTCAAATAACAACCTGAATTGTAACATATAGTCATATTTAACACAATTGTAACCCCAGCAAGTTTTTTTTAATTGATTCAGCATCGTCTTACATAATGAGGGATTTATTGCTTTACTTTCATACATGCATACATAATGACAGAGTAACTTAAACCCGATCCTTGTATAGGATCTACCCCTGCCCCCAACTCCCCGATCTCATGTCTCCTTGGTAATACCACCATGTTACAGGTATAAAAGATCATATACATGTTTTTTAACCATTGAAAGTGCTAACTTTATATGCCTACCTGGTAAATTTGTGCTTCTGGTGGGCATCAAGTATACTCTGCAGTATCGAACAACCCCTTTTCTCTCTCTCTCCTCCCTCCATTTCTCCCCATTCCTTGACAGCTGTAATTCCCACATCTTATGTGTTACTTCAGTTTTGGAGGGTCTATTAAATAAGCTAGACTAACTTTAATCTTATTTTAGGATTTACTCTAGTTTCCATATATAAGAGAAAACATTCCACCCTTAAGTATCTGAAGTTGGCTTGTTTCACTCAGTGTGATTTTTTCCATTTCCATTCATTTCCCAGCAAAAGTCATGATACATTGTATATATGTGATATATATACATACATACATATCTCACAGTTTTTGGATCCATTCATCCAGTGAAGGGCGTCTAGGTGGTTTCCATAATTTAGCTATTATAAGTTGAGCTGCTATAAACATTCATGTAGATTTATCTCTGTAATAAACTGAATCTAGCTCTTCTGGGAAAATACCCAGGAGTGGAATAGCTGGGTCCCAAGATGGTTTGATAGCAATGAATTAGAGGAGTTTCCACAGTACTTTCCAGAGTGGCTGTACCAACAGTGTGTTAGTGTTTCTTTCTTCCCACAAATTGTCCAGCATCTGTTATTGTTCCTATACTTCGTTTTGCCAATGTGACTGGTGAAAGGTAGAATTTCAGTGCAATTTTAATTTGCATTTCTTGATTGCTAGTGATGTAGAACACGTTCTCAGAGCAAGCCAAGACTGATGCCAGTTCATGATCTCCCTCCTTTGAGTTCCCCCAAATCACATATTTTCCCATATTAGTTAGGTTCTGATAATCTTCTGGATTTTGGTTTAGTCTGTGGTGATATCTCCATTTTTGTCTCTGATTTTCTTGATTTGCTTTACTTCATTCTTCCTGTTGGTGAGGTTGGCAAGGGGTCTGCAATCATATTTATTTTTTCAAAGAAACAACTCTTTGTTTTGTTGATAATTTGTATTGGGGTTTTTTTGTTCTAATTTCATTGATTTCAGCTCTGATCTTAGTTATTTCCTGTCTTCTATTAGTTTGGGATCAGATTGTACCTCTTTCTGTAGGGATTTGAGTTGGAGCATAAGTCTATTTATTTGGTCTCTTTCCTGATTCTTGATGAAGGCACTCAGTGCTATAAATATACCCCTTCAGAATGCTTTTATACTATCCCAGAGGTTTTGATACATTGTTTCATCATTCTCATTCATTTCCAAGAATTTCTTGATTTCTGTTCTCATTACCTCTTTTATCCATTCTTCATTTAAGAGAGTATTATTCAATTTCCAGGTATTTGAGTAGTGTTTATTGTTTTTCTTGCTCTTAGTTGGTAAGATCATACCATTATGATCTGACAGGATGCATAGGACTATATCAACTTGTTTATATTTGTTAAAGTTAGCTTTGTGTACTAAGATGTGGTCTATTTTAGAGAAGGATCCATGAGCTGTTGAGAATGTAAACTCAGCCTATTTGGGATGGAATGTTCTGTAAACTTTATCAGATATAAGGATCACAACCCCAGCTTGCTTTTTCAGGGCACAAGCCTGGTAGATATTTTGCCAACTGTTCACCTTCAGTCTGTGTCTATTTTTGATTGTGAGGTGTGTCTCCTGTAGGAAGCATATTGTTGGATTTGGGGTTTTGATCCATTAAGCCAATCTGTGTCTTTTGATTGGGGTACTGAGTCCATTCACTTTCAGAGTTAGAATAGATATGGGAATCTGGGTCCCTGACTATGTGACTATTGCTGTGTTTTGCACCATCTTGGATATATTCTAGTGTGTTTTGTGATTATTGACTTTCTTCTAGTTTATGGGTTTTGGAAGCTGTTTGCATGTTCTTCTGAATGAAGTTTGTCTTTGAGAATTTCCTGTAGCACAGGCTTAGTAATCATGTACCTTGACAGCTTGAATTTATCATTGAAGTTTTTAATTTGCCTGTTGCATTTAAAGCTGAGTTTTGCAGGGTATAATACCTTTGGCTGAAAATTGTTTTCTTTCAAAATTTGAAAAATATTCCATGCGCTCCTGGCCTTTATTGTCTGATCTGAGAAATTCATAGTAATCCTAATTGGTCTACCTCTGAATGTGATTCCCTCGCTGCTTTTAGGATTCTTTCCTTGATTTCTGTTATTCATTTTATAAATGATGTGTCTTGGTGAATTTCTCATTTGGTTAGGTATGTTTGGTGTCCTATAGGCATCTTGAATTTGATTTTCTGCATCAATCTAACATGGGGAAAATTCTCCTTGGCAATTTCATTCGGAAGATTCTTCATGCCCCTTGTTTGTCGATCAGTGTTTTCTTCAATACCAATCACTCTCATATTATTTCTTTTCATCTCATCAAATACTACTTGGAATTTCTGATCATACTCAATAAACTTCTTTTCTTGTCTATCGTACTTGAACTCAATACTGCTCAGCCTGTCTTCGTTATCTGATGCTTGTTCTTTGAGAGTTGAGGTTCTATTTTCTACTGAGTTTACTCTGGTATTAGTATCTGCCAATGAGCTTTTGATTTGGTTGACAGTATTTTTTCAATTCTAAGAGCTCTGCTACTTCTCTTATCAGAATGTCTAGCTCTTTATATATGTGGTTTCTCATCTGTTGAAATTGCTCTCTTATCTCTTTCTTTGAATCTTCTTTTAATTCTTTGATTGAATTACTAATCATACTGTTGGTCCATTTTTCTAGGTTTTCATCTAGGACCCCAACCATGGACTCTTTGAATGGGGAGCTGTGGGGTTGAGGTGGATCATTGTTTCCCTTTTTCCTCATTTTCAGTTACAGGGAGTGTGGCTTGAGGTCCGACACTGAATAATTTTCTTGGGGGCTTTCTTGCTGGTATCAAAGCTTTTTATCTCTTTGCTTAGTTGGGCTGGGGTACAATTTGGGTAGCACAGTTCAATGGCTGGTACCCCAGTCAGTGAAGTATTGTGGACTTTTAGGTTTTCCAATACCTCAGGTCATAGGGGGTAGAAGTCAATAAGAGCAGCCAATGTATACAACAGACAATGTCCATTGTATCTGTTATAGTGTTGATTAGCAGTTATAGGAGCAATCGGATTAGCAGTTTTCTTCCATGATAGCTCTCACACATTACTTGGTTAACAAGCAAACACCCATTTTCAAGTATGGCATTCACTTCAGTTTACCAGGACCTATGAAAATTAGGGGGTGGGGGGAACTCTAGCGAGCAAAGGGAATGAGGTAGGAAGTTAGTGTGTAACTTGTGAATTAGGATATAGAGCTACAAGGTAGTAGATGATGTAGGCTATTCTGCTCAAAATAGGAAAAGATAGAAATGGGATGAGAGTGGGTAATGACTTTGAAGGAGGTTGAGAGAGATAAGAATACAGGTTAGGAATTGACAGAGTAAAGGGAAGAAGGAGGTGGTAAAGACTGGGGTTCTTTTCAGCCAAAAGAGACTGAGGACTAGTTTGCAATGTTGCAGACAGCCACAAGTCAAACCCCAGCAATATGGACACAGCAGACACATACGACAAATGACAGCTATGATAAAAAAAAAAAATCAACCACACAAACAAACAAGCAAAAGTTACTTACACTAAGGAACACCAATTCCAAGAACAACAACAGCAACAAACAAACAAAAAAGGAGTTGGGAAAGTTATTAATTATTTTCACTGAGGTCAAAACGTATTAGGTGGAGTCACTTCCCAGTTGAGTTTGTTGGAGGGAATGAATTTTGATGATCTCAGCTGACAGATTCCAGGAGGGCTCCCAGTAATTTTCTCCTGCATAGTGTTTGCAAACATTCACCTTCTCTGCTTCCTGTGAGAACAGACTTCAGGGCCACCCAAGTTGTACTCTTGGGCAGTTTAGTGTCTGCCTGCCCAAACTCTTGTCCCACTTCAGCCAGGGATCCAGGAGCTGCTGGGAGTCTTGTGGATCCTGGTGCAGCTGTAAGGGACTCTTGCTGATCCAAGAAGAGTGGCTGGCATGAACTGAGCTCACCCAGGACCATTATTGCCCCACTCTTGGGTGTCTTGAGGTCCCCACTTACCCCAAGAGATGATTTGTGGGGCAGTCACAATCCCAGCAAGGGGAGGCAGGCATTAAGGAGACATTGGACCAGCTAGACCAGTGTCTGTGGAGGTCTTAAATGCAACCACAATGGAGTGTGGAAGCCCAGTCCCAGTTGGAGCACCCAGGATCTATCGGACCATTTGTTTACAGAATTCAGAGTCTGAAAGTAGAGGAAAGCACCGGATCCAGGCTGCCCCTTCTGTTCATAGGACCCTGAGGCTGACACTAGCCTCTGCCCCGCCTGAGCGTTTCAGGCAGCATCTGTTGAACCTGCAGGCCGAACACCCCAGGCTGTTTAGGTCCTATTGAGCAGAATCCTGGACACTGACTCCACCCACAGATCTGGCGTGTAATGCGGTGGTCATGAAGCCTCTAAAAGCAAGTTGCAGGACCAGCAGGGAGGGTCCTCCAGGTCCACACAGCCCCCAGGGCAGGCAGTCAAAACACTGGGAACATGGAGCCACTCCTCCAGACTGCGCTCCCTATTCCACTCTGTATCTGGTGGCTTGGGGTTCATTGTTCATGAAGAGGTTTCCTGTACTGCCCTACAGGAGGTTTCATAATAGTGGTGCCGCCCAGCTTCTTTGTGCAACCCAATTCAGGGGACTCTGATTTGTATGTATTAAAGCAGTTCCTCAGTTCCTTCCGCTGCCGCAGACCCGGAGCACCAGAGTCCCCCACCCAGGCTCTGCTGAGTGCTCACCACTGTGTCTGAGTTTATTTAAGTGTGCATAGATTCCTCCTCTCTAGGGCAAATTCCCAGCCCACCACTGGCTGGTAGCTGGCACTGGAAAATTATTATTTGGAATTTCCTGTACTATCAGCTTGTCCATGGGTCTATGTCCCTAAACGTCCTTCCTTGGATAGTAATGAATTTGGGGAGAAATTTTGCTGTCCACCCATCTCACAGTAAGGCACTTCTCTCACCAATGGTGTCCCACATTCACGGAGAGATTTTTCATTCAACTCTGCCATGGGTAGCTATGATGAAACTTCTCCCCAGCAATTTTTGAAAAGTAAAACCAGCGAAAGATTTAGGGGGGAAGTATTTTATAATATTATTAAGAATTTTCAGAGAAAAATGATAATTAAAAAACATTTCATACATAATTTAAAAAACTTTCTTTCAGATTATTCATTCACTTATGACCTGCTCCCAGGGTAGACCACTCTCCCATCCCACCCTTGGTACACCTTATTGCCTAAAACATCTCTTTTTAAAATCATATTTTCTTTCTTTTACTATCCATATAAAAATTGTAATGTATTGGTCATCAAAACCTAATCTTTTTGAAATAGTTGCATTTCAACATTGTTAAACACCTTGATTAGTGTTCAGTAAGATTTGGGGTCTTTGTGCTGTGTGAAGCAAAGAGATAACCCAATTCCCTGGTCCTGTCTGGCTAGACACACAGAAATGGTGCCTTGCTTCCTAGTGGTTCCAAAACATTCCCCCTGAGAGAGCAGCAGAACATCAACCCTCATAAGGCAACTGGGAAACCAAGTAATAATTTTGAGCAGAAACGGGAAGGTTATTGAACTTGTTATCAACATGCTTTGAAAACATATGCAAATCCACATGAAAAACCCTTCCATGAGTTGCTATCAGTCTGAGGTGGAATGCAAAACCTCAATGATTGCCATTTTGTTTATATGATAAAAGAAAGCTAGTTATTCATCAAACTGTATTCTTCCTGATGCTTCTAAATTACAATGAGTAGAAAGTAATGAAGAGTGAAAATATCAGTGAATGGATCCAAAGCTGTTTTAGAATTTATACCATGACACCCTTTAGTAAAGAAACTGGCATGAGAAAAGCCATTAAAAATGAGAGGTAAGTAAAAAAGTATGGCAATGTTAACACTTGGAGTGCCTATAACTTATACTTCCTTTGAAGATTTGGGAATAATTGTCCATTTTACAGCTGACTGCTCAGAATGGTATTGCTCCATTTAGTCATTCATTTTGGTCAATTACAGAAAACCATTGTTATCTGCTTTGTTTTTTTAGACCTTACGTATTTTTTCTTTCTTTTTCAAGATTGCATTATGGAATGCTTGTTTGTCATCATATCTGGCAATTATAATTTATTACCCAATAGTGCATGATGTCCTGATTGATTGACTGATTAATGTAAATTTTGTAGATAACACAGGATAGAGTCTGAAAAGATTTTTTTGGAAATGGAAAAGCAATCATATTACCGACTGCATGTACAATTTGAAGGTTTTATACTGATCATTTTAGAGTGAATCAAGTGTCAAATATAATGAAGAGCTTGTTTATTCCATCAACCAAAGGATTTCAGAACTGAAGATAGGTTACTTCTACCATAGAAATTCATCACTCGCCAAAACCAGTCCTCTGTGTCCATATAAGAGCCAAAGTTTTGGGGGCGAGGATAACATTGATCTTTTTGAAAAAGCTATTGAAAAATTCCTGCCCTAACAGAAGTGACTTGTTTTTTAATTAGTGTTCAAAAGAAGTAATTAAACTGCAACTGGACTATTTCTAAAGGCAAGGATTTTTAATCATATTTCTCCATAAACTTTTTCAGATAAGACCACCATTATTTTTTTTATTTTTCATATTTCTATCCATTCATCCATTGATGGACAGGTTTTTAGGTTGATTCTGTATGTTTGCTGCTGTGAATAATGCTGCAAGAGCATGGGAGTGCTTCAACATACTGATTTCAATTTCTTTGATAATATGCTCAATAGTGGGATTGCTAGACCATATGGTAATTATAGTTTCAGTTTTTCAAGGCATTTTCATACTGATTTCATAAAGGTTATACTAATTTACTTTCCTATCAACAGTGTGTAAGGGTTCTCTTTTCTCCATAACTTGATATCTTTTGTCTTTTTAATAACAGCCATTCTAGCAGGTTTGAAGTGGTATGTTACAGTGGTTTTAACGTGAATTTCCTGGATGATTAGTGATACTGAGCATTTTGTTTTTTTCATAAAACTACTGGCTATTTCTATGTCTTTTCAGAAATGCCTTTTTAAGTTCATTGCTCATTTTCAAAACAGGTTTCTTTCTTGTTATTAAGCTTTTTGACAAAGATAGACATGTATATCCAATACGTGTGTGTGTATGTGTGTATGTGTTGTCAGGTGTATGGTTTGCAAATTTTTCTTCTACTGTGTAGACTGCCTTTACAGCACAGAGATAACAATATTTTCAAATTGCCTCTTACACAATTTTTATGCTGCTGCAGATTGAACCTTAGGCCTTATGCATAATAGGCAAGCACTCTACCAGCTAAATCTCCAGTCCCCAGCCATTATTTTAAATAGAAGCAAAAGTTTACTGTTCCAAAATTCCATATGATTAAAAAACTGCCGAACTGGAAATGAAGCATTTATTGAATTTGGAACTAAATGATCTGCTCTTTGGGCATTAAAACAATGATGCAGTTTGAATGAGAGACCTATAAAGGTAGGTACACAATCATCACTTCCAGTATATTTTTGAATCATTGAGGTAGTATGAGAATCCTTGGGAAAAACTTCAATCTATGTAAAGGTGCTACAAATAAGACAATAAGCCAATGTCAAATATCAGGATTTAATCATAGGTGGTGTATTTATAATTCTTAAGTGCATTGAATGTATTTCATGTATTTTTTAAACTAGAATTACAACATGGTTTGGTTTTCTTTTTTTCTGTGTGTAAGTGAGGAATTGATACTTTTTAAACATAAAACTCCCCAAAATTTTTCAAAATATTTTTTAAAGAGAGTGGGACAATGAGAAAGAGAGAAAAAATTTATTTAGTTTTTCACGTGGCTTTCGTTGCTTCGACACTTCGTTACGTACATGGTGCTGGGTTTTGAACCCATGTCTTTGCACATGCCAGGCAAGCACTGTAACCACTGAACTAATGCTCCAGCCCTCTCTGAAATATTTTTAAGTGAACATTTGTAGATTTTTGGAGAGCTTGTATGATGTCAATTTTTATCTTTTTTTAATTTGTGACGTGATTTTTATTTTTTTGACAAATAACAATTATGCATAGTGACAGGGTATAATGTGATGCTTCTACACATGTGGATGCTGTGGAATGAGCTAATTAGGCTAACTAACATATCCATCATTTCATGTACTTATCAATTTTGTGGTGAGGATATTTCACATTCACTCTTGTAGCAATTTTGAAGTGTTCCAAACATTATTAACTACTATGTTCATCTTGCTGTGTATAGATCATCAGAACAATCCTGGGGCTTAACTAAAATTTGTACCTAGTGGCCAGTATTTCCCTTTTCTCCTACCACCCTCTCTGCTCTCTTGCTACCTCTGGTAAACAACATTCTTCTCTCTACTTATATAAATTTGAGGTTTTAGATTCCACATGTAAGTGAGGTCATACTTACATGTGGAATCTAAAAACTATTTAATAATGTTCCTAACTAAAAATTTTGATGATGTCCCTAACTTATTTTACTCAGCATAATGGCATCATTTTCTAAATGATTAAATCAAAGTATCCAAGTGTCTGTATATAATTGTAGACTCCCAAGCACACACTGTGAATCCATTTATATGAAGTTCAAGAGCAAGCAAAATTAATCAAACAGAAGAGAAGAAACCTTAATTGAGATTGGGCATATTCTTTTATTTAGGTAAAGATCATACAGGAGTATAGATATGAAAAAATTAGTTAAGCTATGCAGTCACTTTTATAGTCCCAACTATACATGTATTATACAGTGTGGAATAGCATATATGCATTCATTCATTCACACACAGGAAAAGTAATCTGTGGACTGGCATGTAGTTCAGTAGTGCAGTGTGTTTGGCCTATGTGAGGCCCTGGGTTCAATCTCCAGCAACAACAGCAGAAAATAATCAATGAGTGGCACCTGCTCAGTGAATAGACGCTTTTCAGGGTGAGCCACAATAAGGCAAATGACATTTTCTCGCACTGTTAAATAGTTCTCTTCATTTTAGCACCCAAGTGTTGTGGAACAGATTGGACAATTCAAAATGAAGACATGTACCATAGGGACTGTGGAGTTGCAGCTCCACTGAACTATTATACTGGTTATCAATATTTCTTTAGGATACTTATCCCTAAAATCTAGGAACCAAAATACCTATAAAAATAATGATAAGGGGCTGCCAGAGCTGAAGAACAAAAGCATTTTAAACCTTACCATAACAATTAAAAGGGCTATTATAAATAAGAATCCCCATCTCTAAATATTATGTCCCATAGTGTAAAGTTTTTCCTATTATCTTATACTGTCATTTTTAACTCTAACAAAGTCATGACTAAGCGTTAAAACAATAGGTTTTCAGTAGTATGTCCCATATACTATATATTAGCGAATATTATTGTATTATTATTTTTGCTTCATAGGTAAAGTAATTCCTCCAAATGGGTTTCTAAGATCAATACTTCTCACAGTTTAATATTTTTACAAGTTACCTGAAATCTCACTAAGACTAATCTTCTGCAGTTGGTCAGGGGTGAGACTGAGATGCTGGTTTTCTTACAAGCACCCAGGTGATGGTGATGCTGCTAACCTGCAGACTACAATTTGAGCAACAACCCCCTGAATTAAAAAAATTTTGGACTCACTACACTGAATAGTTTATGAAAATCCGAAGGTGAAAAAAGGCAAAATGTTAAAGTCAAGTCTCAAATATTGTTCCATAGAAAGCAGTAGAATTTTCTATATATTCAACCCCATAAGAACATCTCCATGCTTTTAACAGCACTACCACTTATTTACTGTGTCTATTCTAAAGTGACTATAATAATAGCCCTTCAATTAGAGAGCTGTTTCAGTAATAGAATCAGCTTTCTTATAGCAGCACTTTTATTAAACTAATAACTGTTAGCATGAAGATACCATTACTGTAAATTACATTTATAATTATGGCACTAAATATTCTCAGGTTGCATGCAATTATTAGAAATTTCTACCATAATCATTTACCTCCCCCACAGCTCTTTACCGATCACATGGATTCTGTGAAGTTGTGTTAGTGTATGTAAGCTTTGATATGCAGCTGTTTTCCTATATCCTATACATTTAATCAAACTGATGCATGGTCTGTCCAGAAATTTGTATTATTAGCTCCAAGAATTGTTAATTATAACTTCCTCCCCATTGTCTACTTCTTACAGTCTGGGTTCTTTCAATGTGTAATTTACTGTCTAGTTATGCATTGGTTTCAAGGGATTTTAAGGGAAGCACACTATAAATAAAAGTTGATTTAAAAAATGTACACATTAACTATTGAGGCATAACTAACACCCTAAAGTGCAGTGACTTGAATAACTAATAAAGTTGTCACTCCTGTTGGGACATCTGGGGTGCTTAGTTAGACTTGGTGCAGTTGGGCAGCTTGGCTGAAATAACTGTGTTCCACATGTATCTCATGCACCTCCTTTAAGTCTTTGATCTCCCCTGGTGATGGCCCAAGAACATTTGAACAGCCACGACACCTTTTTGAAGCCTTCTCTGATCACTTCTACTAGCATTACATTGGTCAAAAAGAAATCATATAGTTGAGACCAATTCTACTTACCCTGCTCCAAAGGAAATTGCACGACCCATGTCAGCATAAATGGAGCAGAGCAGGTCACCTCCCATGCAAGTGAAAGGCAATGAGTGATCATTTCAGAATGACAATCAAACTACCAAAGACTAATCCTCTTTATGCATCTAAATTCAAGTAATGTCTAAAATCTGCGAGTTAGCTATTTTCACAACATGCTAAAACAGCCTCAGCTTTATTTAGCCCAATTAGAAGCATTGGATTGCTTAGTTTCTTTTAGAATCCTGGAGTTTTATAGAAAGTGAGAAATTAAGGTTCCAATATCCACTCTTGGTTTCTTTATTTTGATACTGAATACTAGTAGTCATTTCTAAAGGTTTTAAATTCCAAAACCCTGGTGACTAAAGCCTAAGGCAAGATGGAGATAATGGAGTCATGGTCATGGTGGCAAGGGTATCCACTCAACCAAAAAAGAAATTCATCAAAGTTTCTTTATAACCTTTGTTATAACTGTACAGAAAAATACAAAATCTTTCCACGCTTTGTAGTTCTTACAGTATTTGTGGACAAGTGGATAAGCCCTTCATTAGAAGGTGGTAGGTTCTGTACACCAGGTGTGCCTGTTCCAACAGGAAGTGAGTTCAACCTACTGACAGCAAACAATGTCCCAGAGCTGAATCTTGAAGGATGAGAAAAAAGAATCACCAGAATAGAAGGATCAGGCATTCTCAATAGAGATGGCATCTTGCTGCATTCAGAAAGCCACAAGTAATGGCATAGAAGCGTTGTTTACATCTGGTACCTTCTTTCCAATATCCCCCTAGTGTTCTAGACCCCAAGGGGATCCATGGAATAAATGTGGAGCCTTGTGGAGAGAGATGCACGAAAAAGAAAATTTACTTGACTATGTAATAAATTTAGTATCTCTGAGAGGTGTGGCTTATAGTTAAAACTGTAATAAATGCTGGTTGATGATAAACAGTCATCAGAGCCACTCAAGCCCTACAACCTCTGAAAATCTGCCCTCCTATGAGCAATGTTAGTCTTATTCAGGATGGAAGGAAATGGAGAAGCATAGTCCAGCAATTCCACTGTAGAGGAAACTGTTCCATCAGCTCCAATAGCAGTCACGTTCTCTTCTCTTCTTCCTGGGTGCATAGTAGGCTGCATTTCCCAGTATTCCTTGAAGTTATGGGAATGTATGTGTAAACCCTGGTCAATGGATTGTAAGTAGAAGTGGGTTAACCCCACTGTAGTTCCAGCCCAAATACTGATGGAAGGAATGTAAATGATTCCAAAGCCAGAAGGAGAGCAAAGGGGAAAAATAGAAGGAGTCCTGGTCCCTGGATAACTTGTGAAGAAGAGGACCACCTCCTTCTCAACTCACTCAGACTATCTGTGATACTGGGAATTGACTTTTATTGTTCCAGTTCAATCTGGGAGTTGTTTTTTAGCATTATCAGTCTGCACTGACCAATGAAACCAGACATATCAAGTTCGGTTGTCATTTTCTTTCTCCCTGCTTCAAGAATATTGCACATTTATGTATCAAGGAATTTCTCATAGCTTCCAAAGGAGCCTCTCAAAGAGGTGGGATGTAAAATAGGACTGCAGAAAGAAAGCCCAAGTGAAAAGAAAATGGCAGATGGACACTGAATGTCATAGGTGGTGGCTTCACTCTGTGAAGGAAGTGGTTGATGTTCTCCTGGTTCATGTTCAGAACCTTGACAGTTTCATTATTCATTAGTTTTTTCTTGCATTTATTCATCAGGACTACTTGGGTGTTTGCTACAACCTGTCAGCAATAGATCTGCTGAGGTTGCAAAGTGAGCAGAAGCAGACACCACAGGAGCTCTTGCCTGCTTGGCAGCTTAGAGTTTGGAGAGTCAGAAAGATATTATAGCTGTAGTGAAAATTGCAGAGGAGGAACAGAGAATGTGTAAGTCTGTTAAGCATGGTGGGAGGAAAACGGGCAAGCGCAAGGTTTTCTGAGGAAGGGACCCTGAGCTCAGATCTGAAAGATGAGTAAAAATAAACTAGATAAATTATCTCCATTCTGTATAATTGCCTAGTGATTTATTTACTAGGGTAACTAAAGGCAGTGGACAAACCAGGAGCCAGATACAGAACTCTACAACCCCACCCCAGAAACAATCACCGAAAGCATTTGCAAATATTTCTATGTTAAAGTCTTGCTTTTCCCCCCAAATCCTTGTATGCATATTAATTGTGTATGCCTGTACACTCATTTAGCTGAATAATTCTAAGATAATATTAGGACATTGTTTAGTAAATTCTGAAGAATGCTTAGCTTTCCAATTTCTTTTTCTTACTTTAATTAAATTTTAAACCCATACATTGTTGGAGACGCCTGATCCATAATGTGCAAAAAGATGTGCTATTTGGTCAGAACCATTACTTGATGCATCTCTGTGCCATATGACATTCTGCTTCAGTCTATTTAATATAGTCTCCTTTCAAAAAAAAAAGAGGGACAGTGAAAGAGAAAGAAAGAGAAAGAGAAAATCAACTTTAGTTTTTCATGTGGCTTTCATTGCTCTGACACTTCATTGTGTATGTGGAGCTGGGGTTTGAACCCATGTATTTGCACTTGCGCATGCCAGGGAAGTGCCATAACTACAGAGCCACCACTCCAGCCCTCACAGTTTCCTTTTTAAAGCATTCATTCTTCAGAATCCATGTTTTAGTCAAGAAAGATTGCATTTTCTAAAAAAAAAAAAAAATGCAGTCACAGAAAAAAAGCTATTTAGAAATCACACTTAGGTGTCAGTGATAAGAAAAGTCCCTTTAGGGGCCATTAGCACTTTACCTGTAGAAAAACTGTTGGTACTTCTCAACTTTTTAACTCTGTGGAAGCAGTGCTGTTAAAAAGTCCTTGGTGAGACTGAGATTTGGTGAAGCAATTTATTCTGGAATCTCATTTTGGAATTTCAGAATATCTTGTTGGTTAATTAAAAGTTAGCATCCTTGGGGCTGGAGTGGTGGCTCGGCGGTTATAGCGCTTGCCTGGTATGTGCAAGTACATGAGTTCAAACCCCAGCACCACATACGCAAGGTCTCAGATGAACGGAAGTCACACACACACACACACACACACACACACACAAAAGCTAAATAAAAATTGCTTCTCTTTCTCTCTCACTGTGCCCTCTTTCTATTAAAAAAAAAGTTAGCATTCTTACTATTGCCATTTCCACCATAATTAACAGACTAGAGTTTGAATAAGTCATGTATTATAAACTTTATCTAACTATTCTGCCCATTATCCAGCTCCAACTTTCTTTTTCTGTGTTAATCTCCTCTCTAAGTGATGCAAGTGATGTGGATGGATGTCGGGTTCCTGTCCTCTCGGAGTGGAAGAATGAAACCCAGGGACACCGAGGCAAGCGTAGTAGATGAATTTTATTATAGAAAGTAAAGCATAGGGAAAAGAGCAGACTTCCCCCAAAGTGGGGGAAGGGGACAGAGCCGATGAGGCAGTGAGATTTGCCCCTTTTATATGACGTCCTCTCCTTGATTGGTCACTGCTTCCCTGTCCCTGTACCTAGGACACAGGCATGGGGAATTCTGGTCCAGTCTTTGGTCCATGCCTTAGGCGCCAATAGAAAGAATGTGGTTTCTTACTTAGCAGCAGGGAGTGTCTGCATCTGGGCCTGTCTTCTCAGACCCTTATTAGCACTGGGGGATGTCTTTGCCCTCTCAGGAAAGATGATCATTAGTTAATTTTCTCCTTATCAACCCACATTGTTCTGCCTACACTGAACTGCCTAACTTTTTCTGCCTCATAAGGTTGGATCCATGGTCCAAGTAAGAATCTCCACAACTTTTCCTAATGATACTTTGTGAAGGTACAATCTACTTTCAGTGAAATGCACAAATGTGAAGTTCAAAAAACTTTGACAAATTTGCAAACTCATTTAACAGTCATCCAAATGAAGGTGTGGAACATCATCCCCCCAAGAGCTGCAGTCCTGCCCTACCTAGCAGAGCACCCAACCCCCAAAAGCAATTTCTGATGCAGTATGGTGGAAGTCAGGTTCAAGTCCAAGGGACACTGAGGCAAACATAGCAGACAGATTTTATTTTAAGAAAACAATAGAAAGTAGAGCATAGAGAGCAGAGCAGACTTCCCGGATGTGGGAGAAGGGGGCCTCCGGGCAAGGGGCCCAGAGTGGGTGTGATTTGCTCTTTTTACAGACTCCAGGGTTTTGCCTTCCATTAGTTGTTGTCTCTCTTCTCCTCTACCAGGGGCATAGGCATGGAAGGCAGCATCTTTACTAGCAGAAAGTCTGTCTGTGTCTCAGGAACATTTTGTTAGCAGAAGAAGAAACAAAGGACTTTTGTTAGCAGGGGGAATGTCAAGTTGATATGCACATGTCTGGAGGAGGGAAGCTCTCCTTAAAGAAAAGGACCAACTGATTTCCTCTTTATGGACCCAAATTCCAACTACCCTGGTTGCATGACTTTTGCCCCAGGCTCACTACTATCTAATTTCTATGACCACAGATGAGTGCTCTCTGTTCTTTAATATCTCATCAGTAGAATCATACATACATCATGTAGTCTTTGAGGTCTGGCCTCTTCTCCCCCACCCCACTCACAGTCCATGCATTTTGATGAGTTCTGAGGACTTCTGAAAATAAATATTGGATATATATAAATCATGGACATATACTTTCATCTATCTAAATACTGTCAGATGTAAGGTAATACCTGTTAAATTGAATGTTTTTTATTGTAACAAGGTGTTACTCTACACAGGGACTGTGTGAAGTTAGAAGAAAACTATTCTGAGACAAATTAAAAATGGAAATAAAATCACAGCAATTGAAGATTTATTTAACCTTTAAAGAAGCTCATCTTAAGTACTTTTCCAGTGCAAAAGAAAAAGCCTAATTATAAATTATTCTCATCAATTTATTGAGGCTGCTCCTTGAAGGGCCAGTTCTAGGTGATGTTTCATTAACCTTATATCAGTTATTTGTTCTTGAAATTAAAAAAGAATTCCTGTTTTCCATAAGTTTCATTAATACAGTTAGGCCCTCCTCATTTGTACAAATTAGTAAGGTGTCAATTTGCTGGTGGAATTCTGTATATTCATCTTAAGGCTTATGAAAAGAAAGAAAGAAAACAAAATAAAGGTACTGAGGCTCCACTACAGGCTCAGTATATTTTATTAAACATTAAAAAATTATATCATTTCAATAAATTGTAGTCTATAGCATCCAGTATATCCAGTGGAGTAAAATGCCAGGTCAAATGCAGTATTCTTCAGAATGAACTACATTCTGAAAGTTCCTTTCTAACTACTATCTTTCCACTGAAACACAGATATATAAGACTATGGGATTTTACAGAATTGTCTGTATAAGCCTGTTATGTATATATTATGGCATATTTCATTAAATTAAAAAAAACATTGATTATAAGAAGTCCCTCTATTCATACAGTTCATAATGGAAAAGGCTGCCAATAATTAGGGTATGGGATGTTCTTATTTCTGAGACATTAAAATATGAAAGGATGTTTCTTAAAATGAATGAATTACAGTACTTGTGCAGAACTTGGATCCAAGGATGAAAAGTATACACACTTTCTTTCTTAGCACAGATATTCTCAACTGTAGCAGATGTGCTTGGTGCCCTGACCGGATTGCCACCTGCTGGGTACCAGAACTAAGACCCCCACCTGGAAATGCTTCCAGGCGTTGTTCTTGAGAGAGAGGAGTCACCTCCTCCTATTATGGTAGGGAACGCAAGCCCCCTTGTCTCAGTGCTGGACAGATTGTGAAATGCAACATATCTCCTTCAGATAAAGTTGAGACCACTGGTCAGCTGAGCCCATGTCTGTCTTTCCTTCCTCACTTACATATTTCTCCTGAGAGCCCTACCTCAATAAGCACTTTATAATATCCCCATCTACAGTTTTTCTAGGGAGAAAAAAACGGAGACATCCATTATTTCTATCAAGGCTGTAATGCTCACCATGCTGGCCTGCCCACTCCAACAGTTATCTTCTCCCAGAATCTCACCTGGGTGGACAAAACCACTGAACATGGACCACTCAAGTCCAAGGCCTACACTCTGTGCTCTGTGTTTCTTCCACTGGACACACAAGGACAAAGCAGAATGCAAGGCCCTTTTCTTGGAACCCGAAGAAGTTAAGGAAATTGTTTTTGCGGTGATGAATCAATCTCTTGTGTCCAGAAAGTAGACACTACCATTTTTAGTACCAGTCTTTGAAAAACATGATACTAAATATTCTTAACCACAATAAGTAAAATCAGAATTTTTTTTTGAAAATGTGGTCTAAAACACAGAAAAGATAAAAAAAAAAAGTCCTTGCCTATATATTATTCCAAACAGAAGGATAATAATCTAGAAGAACTATAGGTATGTAGGGGACTGAGGGAGGAGGGGAGATGCAGGGGTGCAGGAGAGGGAGGGAACAAAGGGAAGGATCTAGGGTGACAATCAACAATACTCTTTACCCCTCCCCCCGGAGCCAAAAAAATACCTATGCAATCATTTAATTCTGAAAAGTTCATAATCTTATATATATGTATATATGTGTATAGATAGAAGGGGAAATATAGAAGAATCAAGAGACTGGGGTATCAGCAATGTGAGGATAACTCTGGATTAGAATCAAATGCATAGCATATTGTCACTTTATATGCATTTATGATTGTACAACAACTCAACTCCTTAAAAGATGGAATATAAAATGAAGGCTTACCTTTGTTTGAGACTATTTATTTATTTTGGTACAGGAATTGAACTCAGGGGTACTTCACTACTAAGGTATATCCCCAGTCCATTTTATATTTTTGGTTTGAGACAGGGTCTCACTACATTGCTTATGACTTTGCTCAGCTGATGGAGTTAGCCTCTAACTTGTGAACCTCCTGCCTCAGCCTCCTGAGTTGCTGGGATTACAGGTGAATGCCATCATTCCTGGCTTTTACTCCTTTATTGAGGCAAGAAAATTAGTAGGTGCCTTTGCTTATCAAATAAGGTTTTCTCAAATCAAAGACAATCATGCTGGAATTTTTATACTGGCTGAAATGTACAGACCAAGCTATCAAATTGAATGTTGGCCATAGAGCATGGTTCATTGTCCTCAATGGAATAATAATCACAGCCAGACCTGTGACACATGGCTGTAATCCATCAATTTAGGAGGCTGAGGCAGGAGAATCTCAAGTTCAGAGCCACTCTCAGCGATGTAAGGAGGTCCTAAGCAACTTAACAAGACCCTTCTCTAAATAAATAAATAGATAGTAAATAAATAGATAAGTGAGCTGGGGATTTGGCTCAGTGGTTAAACACCCCTGGGTTCAATCCCTGGTACCTCCACCTCCTCCGCCCCCCCAAAATTAAAGTAACAGCAATAAAACAAAATTATAAGGAAAAAAAATCTGTGTTCCTTTCAGTGCCATTCATATCCAAAAAGTAGAAAAATTAGTATATTCATAAACTCCAATCACAACTATGATATTCTAAATACTAATATTAGAGAGTATAATTAATGAAAAACAAATATTTAGATATTTATATGACTTTGGCAATTCGGAAAATTCAATAAATTATGAGAAAAATGCACCTCTCTGGGATTTGAGGGGAAAGGGGAATATAGTTGGGTTTTGGGGTAGATTTTTTCTAAGTTTCTCTGCAGGATTCCTAAGCCTGGGTCAATTAGGTGTTTAAAAAACTTCGTGTTGTTGAACAGTTATGGTTCTTGTTTCCCTCCTTGAATGCAAACCAGGATGAGAGTAACATTTTAAGTGTGTCTTTGTCTTTTCAAGGTCATGTTTGGCTAAGAGGATCTGTCAGAGTATCTTAACTTTTCCTTTTTTTTAAAGCAAGTGGCAATGATCTGATTAAATACGTATAGGCTCAGTTAGGTGAAGTAAAACAGAACAGAAGATGCAATTAAGAAATAAAACCGAGTGCCAAACTACAGGGTCTACAAAATGAGACAGGGTGTTAGCATCTGAAAATTTTTCTTTGATCCTATTTATGAACCAGAGTTGGTTTGTTTGGTCTGAGTGAGTGTTGCTGTCTAAGATTTATCCATCCACATTTAAAAGTCATCTAAAAATACTGTCTTGAGTAATGCATGCCCTCGCTCTTTTCTCCAGAGAGTTTCGCTGTTCACCCCCTGGGTTTGGGATACAGGAGAGGGAGACGGTGACTCTGTGCTGTTTTACTGCCAGAGTTAAGGATGTTACTGCAGCTGTTTATTATTTATTTATGTTTATTATTATAATTAGCATTTAGCATTCATAAAAAGTTCCTAGTTTTCCCTTTATTGGGGTTGGAAATGTCATAAATATTTGTCTTTATGGTAATATTCTAGTTAATTTGATTTTGGTGTCTATAAGGCCAAGCTCAGGTACTGAGTCTCAACTAGGCTGCTCAGTTTCCCAGGCACCTTAGGGACCTGTTAGGAACATGGGGGAAGGTGTGAGCACAGGTTAAATGCCAACTATTTTCTGTCAAAAGAAAAACATTAAAATATCAAAAGTCATGATTAGCAGCCTATATTCCTTTTCCAGAGCCATCCAGTGTCCACAATGAAGCTGTTGACAGCGACATTTAGGTAAACGGGGGAGGGGGGGGCAATTTTTCAATCTCAGATTGAAGGGTGGTATATGGAGAGGAAAAACATCAATTCATGATAAAGTACAATAAATGTATACATGTACATACACACATATATACGGATAGGAAAAGGAGCTAATTGCAGACCAATTACAGAAGCTTCATTCTAACACAAAGGCATGCTATTTAATTATAATTAATGTTATGCTTCTGTACACATTTCCTAGGTTTGCCTGTATTGGAGGCTGAAATGTAAAGACTTGTATTCGTGGTAATATTCTAGTTAATTTGATTTTGCTGTTGATAAGGCCAAGTTCAGGTACTCAGTCTCAGGCTACTTAGTTTCACACTAAAAAAAAAATGTATGTATGTATGTATATATATATATATATATATATATATATATATATATATATATATATATATATATCTGTAATGAAGGGACACACTTTACTCCAACCCTAATTGACTGACTCATGCCTTTGGGCCCAGAACGATCTTGAAAGGCAGACCTCAGGGAGATCTCTCCACACAAACACTGAGAAAATTGATTCCATTTTCACATGTCCCCAGCAATCAGGATTATTGCTGTTGAATGGACAGTAGAACTTTGAAGAAAAAGCACTTCTGTACTACCCATTAATAATGCCTGAATTAGACGGAGTGAAATTCAGAAAATTCCATTTAAAAAAAAAAACACGAGCAGACGTAAGCCTGTCATTTTGCATGGGGCTAGAGGAGGATGCAGAGTCTTCTGTCAGTACTTCTGGCCCATTAAGTGGTTAGGACACTTGCTCAGCAACTCATCTTCAAACTGGAATTGGGTAACAATTTCCACTAACTAAAGCATCAGCATGTTTACTTGAAGCCTTGTGTGACTATGAGTGGTTGCCCCTAAAGAGGAAGCCAACATAGCAGTTAATTTTGGAGTGGGATAATAACCACCATAAGGTATATGGGCAGATTCGGAGACATAGTAAATACTTTGGGGGTACCCACCTGTGTTAAATTTGTAACACTGTTGACTCATGATTTATACACATACAGTTCTACTTCTACACTTTTTAAGTTTATGAAAGGAGCTTATTAAAAATGTTGGATTCCGGGTGTCCTGCTTCCAGGTGCCCCTCCGCTTTGCAGAGTCTCTGCTCTTCTTCCCAAATAAATCCTACTCCTTTTACTCCTCAAAAAAAAAATGTTGGATTCCTATACTTATTCCCATATACAAAGTTGTCACATAGGCCCTAAACGTATTTGAGCACTGACTGGCTCAGTCATTTCCTTTTCAGGATGATGGTTCTTTGATGCATGTTTTTTTAAATCAAATATATCTAATTTACTGTTTTTCTGATACAGTGTAGTGCTGACCTTTTTTCTGGATCTTCTTTCCACTAGTATAAATTCTAGTTGCAACTTTCAATATATTAGACTATTTAATCCCTTCCTCCTATTTGGAATGAAGAAAAAACTTAGATTAAATAGCGTTCAGTGCTTCCAGCTACCTTCAGCTATAAGCCCTAGCTTTTATTTACCTTTCCAATCATCCTTTCCTAGGCACCAGACATCCCAGTTGTCCTGCAATAGACTAAAATTTTCAATGTAAGCACTGTCTTTACGCTCAGGATATTTTTTTTAACCCATACAGTGTCTCCAGAATCACGTGCTCCGTTCACTGCGGTTCTATACAATTTGTATTTTAATGTCTTGGTGCATTGATTGCATTTTATTGAAAAAAATGGCCCCGATTAGCAGTAATATAGCCAGCAGTGTGGGCTGCAATGTTAATATACACCTACTGTTTCAATTTGCTGGAAAAGCTGGTAATGATGGAGGAGCACAGGTGATTTAGTAAACCCTGCCAGGCAATTACATCTGTCATCAAGTCAGCTCTTGACCCCACATCTCTAGCAGCTAAACTTCAGCTTTTATGAACGAGAGGGAAAAGCAGGGCTGCTACCGGCTTCTTCTGTTGCTTGTTTAGATTTCTACATGGTAACTGAGCATTTGAAATTTTAAAGGACTAGTCTTCTGTAACAGTTAAAGCTTGGGCTCTGGTGTCAAACCCAACAAGATGATGTCAGACATAGCAAGATGACATGAGACACGGCTGGATAATGTCAGATACAGCAGCTTGGTGTCAGACATCTGGCTACACACACTCAGCCATACCAGCCTTGAGAGGGTTGGCAAGGTAACTGCATCTCTCTCAGCCTGAGGCTTCTTATACAAGAAAAGGTGTGATTACACCAGTCTCACTGGGTTACTGAAAAGATTAAATGAGATGATGGATGTAAACACCTTAGGTGGCACCTGGGGAGCGTTTCTGGTGTTCCTTTTTCTTATTCAATGTGCTACAGTTTGCTCCTGTTCCTATCAAAACTTAAGATTGGCAATAAAATTGGGAAAGGTTAAAAAAAAATCAAAGAGAGATCAGTAGAAGAAAGGGACTAAAGCGTGGGAGGAGGTGAGGGAGGGAGGAACTGCTGGGGAGGGATATTGTCTAAATTATATTGTGTACATGTATGAATATGTAACAATAAATCCTATAATAATAACATAATGCACCAATAAAAATGTGGAAAAAACTAAGATTGGGCAAGGAATAAAAATTCTATCTTGACTTTCAAAACTTGCACAAGAAAATACGTAGGATGCATTGTATGATTGTGTTCACATGAAATTTAAATACAAGTATAATCCCTTTACTGGCTCACTTTGTGAGGCATAGTAGAATATGGAAGAGATATGGGTGTTTGTACATTTTGAAAATGTTCTATTTCTTGCTCTGGGGCATAGCTGTTGAATTTGGTATATGTAAAATTTCATTGAGATGTATATTTAAGATTCATGCACATTATTGTAACTATGTTATAACTCAATTAAAAAGGACCTTAAAGCCAGTAATATGTCTCAGAATTAATAAGGAGATGTAAACTAGTACAGATCTTTGGGAAATTGGGAAGTCATGACAATATTCAGTAATCCTACCCTTAGTTTCTCAATTAAATATTCCAACAGCAGAAATATTCCAGTATTAGGTAAAAAATATTTACATGAAAGTGTTCATTGAAGCCTATCATATAAAAAGCAACATTGAAAACAATATAAATCAAATGTCCAGTAATCTGAAAATAATTATGTAATTGATAATGTATCAATACCAGAATTATAATTCTACTGAAAATAATTATGCAAAATGGCTTAGCAATTTTAGAAGACCCTTTGGTGGTATTTTATAAAGCTAAATGTGCATTAGTTCTGTGACCCAACAATTCCAGTTCTGGGTTTCTATCTCTATGTATGAATCCACACAAAGCCTTTTGCATCAATGTTCACAGCAGACTTATTAATAATAGTTAAAAATTTGAAGCAATTCAAATGTCTATCAGTAGGGGAATGCATAAATAAACAGTGGCATATTCATATAATGCAATACTACTCAGCAATTAGCACAACATGAGTTACTCTCAAGATACAAATGGAATGAAAGAAGGCAGACACAAAGTATTACACATACTGTAAAAGATCACACAAACTGTGCAGTTCCATTCATTGAAATTACAGAAGAGCAAAATTAGTCAATGATGACAGTATTAGAATATGATTAACTTTGGTAGGAAGGGAGGAAATTGGTGATGGCAATCATCTTCATGTGGTTTGGCAGGTGGGCAGCAGCCATCTTGTGACACTGAGGATCTGCCCAATAAAACTAAAAATGTCAGTCTTAAAATTGTTGAATTGGTGAACCAAGACTAGGACTCAGTACCCCTTTGCTTCTTATGTAAAAGAAGGTAAAGCAGTAATTGTTCAATTTACTATAGCTGATAACAGCATGTAAGAGATGATTCAGAGAAAGGCTGGTAGGAGTTACTAAGAAGAGCTGTAGGAATTCCAGAAGCCTCTTTTCCCTCACACTTGCACCAGCATAGTGATAGTACTGGAAGGGATATTAGCATTTGTAGGAAATAACATTAAGCACAGAGAGGTTATATCAAAATCAAGAATGGACGTGATCAAAAGTAGATAATGTACATCCAAATCTCAGTCTCTTTTATGAGAAATAAAAAGGCTAAAATACTTGTGACAATTCCCAGAAAAATGGAAAAAGGCATTTCTAACTGAGTGCCCAAAGGGTATGAAATGGGAGATAAGAAAGTATGAAGAGAGGGCTGGAGAGATAGCTCAGCTGTAGCGCACTTGCCTGGTATATAAGGACCCAGGTTTGAATCCCAGCACCACATACACAACTAAGTGTCAGAAAAACAAAAACCAGATGAAAAAAGAAAGAAAATTGACTCTCTTTCTCTCTCTCCCTCTATCTCTCAAAAAATAAAATAATAAAAATTTATTTAAAAAAATAAAGTTTGAGGAGAAGCTGCTAAGGATAGAGTGCTTGGATAGTGACAAGGTGGTGCTACCCAATAGCGTCCTAATGGTCTCGCTGTGGTCACTGTGGGTGATAGGTGGCTTGCCCGCCAGTCCCTTTAATATCAGGTATTGACCATATCTCAAATCACATATTTGTTGTTTTTACATTTTACTGAATATCTTAATTTATTTGTTCTCATTCTACAGCAGCAAGTATTGATAATACATTTTGGATTCTGTTGCCTTAGCTGGACTTAGCTTTTTGTGCCGGCTACTTAGGAGGTAGCAGTGGGACGATTAATTGAGGCTATGACCAGCCTGAGTGACAAAATGAAACCCTGTCTTAAAAAAAGGAAAAGTCTTGGACTGGAGTGGTGGCTCTGTGGCTAGGGTGCTTGCCTAGCACACACAAGTACACAAGTTCAAACCCCAGCACCCACATATACAACTAAGTGTCAGAGCAATGAAAATTACATGAAAAACTCAATAAGAATTGATTCTCTCTTCCTCTCCTCTATCTCCTCTCTCTCAATGTCCTTCTCTCTTAAAAAAATTTAAAAAAGGAAGAGTCTGTAAATATGTATTAATTTCATGGTTACTTTTCATTATATCCATATATTATTTTTCCATAAGGTTAAAACATGCATAAAATATTTTAATGACATTATTAACACTTGCATCTATCCATGCAGAGTACACGATTTTAATTTTCTCCCAAGTTATTTCAGATGGATTTTACTTCTCCCCCTCAAAGAAGGTATGAACAGCAACACTTCCCCCACAACCAACATATGCCCAAGGAACACTTCTAGGGATTTTAAATAGCTTTGTCACATCGTGGGATATGTTTTTTTCAAATAAGGAAAAGTTCCATCTTTTAAGGAAGTGCTGCCATTTCTATGATATTCAACTAGTTGTTGACAGATTTTTTTTGTGGTCAGTTTGTTCACAGGACCTGAATGAATAAGAACTGGATGGATGTCATGTTAGTTGTTAATGCTCTTTGATTTATCGATAGTTAATATATGCACTGTGTTGCAGTCACAGAATTCAAGAGCAATGACTATGCCAGTCTCCCTCACACCCTCTCTCTCCAACCATTCTGTTCCCTTCCCTGGAAATAATATTTTCATGTGGTTCAACATGAAGTTGTATGAAATGCCAGATAGTGAGAAGCCCCCTCTTATCTATATCTTTCATTCAACCTGTCACCTCCCCTCAAGCAATGCTCTTCATTTTGCCTTCACTTTTGAAATTACCCACGTATTTAATTATACATTCTTTATCCTGGTTTTATAAAAATGTTGGCCTGTTGTACATTTAATTTCACAAGTGATGTTTTCAAGGTCTTTCCACACCCCTCCATGAAGAGCTTCAGCAATCTTCCAAACAGCTCCATTGACTTCCAATGCTTTGAAGAACCACAGTCAGCCAATCCTCTAATGATAAGATTGAAAATGTTTCCAGTATTTAAATGTGACAGATAGAGCTGCAGCTCATAACTTTTTGTGTTTATTATGATGCTTGTGTGGAGCTGTTTTTGCAGTATTCGTTCTTATAAAGTAAGATGCTTAGGGAATTTTAGTAGATATTGTCAACTTACTTTCTGTAGAGCAAACTGACAGGAATAAAAGATGTTACCAGGACTCTTGAAACTCTCTTTAGGCTTCTCCCGAAACTCATTCCAGCACTCTTCTCCATCTTCAAAAGAAGTAAGCACAATGCTGAATTTTTCCTTATGATCTTTCCCCCATGATTCCTCTGAATATATTCATACCACTAAGCTATGCATGAATATATTCTTAAATAACATATTATTTTTGAACATATGTTGCTGGAACCATACTGTATAGCTTTTTCTGTAATTCAGTTCTTCATCAGACCATCGTGTTTTGAGAACATCCATTCTGATACCTACAATAACAGTATTTTTATTTTCATGTATGAGGTGTATCAGTGCAAGAATACACTGCAATTCTTTCATTCATTGTAGTGTTAACCATTTTTTTAATAAAAAAGAGAGAGAGAGAAAGAGAGAATCAATCTTTATTGAGGTTTTCACATGGCCTTCATTGCTCTGACACTTAGTTGTGTACGTAGGTGCTGGGGTTTGAACCCGTGTACTCCCACATGCTAGGCAAGCACCGTAACCGCCAAGCCACCGCTCCAGCCCCAGTGATAGCCATTTTTGTTAATTACTTTTTAGATATGTTAAATATTCTTATTATGAACATTCTTGTCAATGTTTCCCAATGCACTTGATTCAAGAGTTATGTAACTCTTACTGTATAACTAGGGGAATTTCTGAATTTTGTGCTATGGTTATTTTCAATCTAGTTAAGTAATTCTTCAGTGCTTTCTTCAGAAGTAGTTGTTTTAGTCTGCTTTGGCTGTGACCAAAAGACCTGAAAAGAACAATTAGAGGAGGAAAAGTTTATTTTGGGGGCTCATGATTTCAAAGGTCTTAGTCCATTGGTGGCCGACTCCATTCTTTGGGACCTGAGAGGAGGCAGAACATCATGGCAGAAGAGTGTGATGCAGGAAAGCAGTTGGAAAGCAGGAAGTGGGGGGGGGGGGAGAACGAGAATGAGAGAGAGAGAGAGAGGGAGAGAGAACGAACACGAGAGAACTCTCTGCTCAACAAGGACAAAAAAATATATATATCCCAAAGTCATATCGCCAGGGACCACCACCTCCAACCACACCCTACCTGCCTACAGGTACCACCCAGTTAATCCTTATTAGGGGATTATTGCACTGATTAGGTCAGGGCTGTCATCACCTAGACATTTCTCCTCTAAACCCTCTTGCATTGTCTCAGACACGAGTTTTTGGGGCACACATCCCATCTAAGCCATAAAAATGGTAATAATTTATTCTCCCCGCATGAATAGATGAGAGATGTTAGTCCACATCTTTGCTAAGGAACAGTGGTGTCAAGCTTTTAATCAAGTGCATATGAAATCATGCGTTAGTGACTTTTTAAGCTGTGAACTAAATCGTGCACCTTCTAGATTCGGACCAAGTTGAGCGCCTTTACTGTTGTTCACTCGGTTGTTACTTCTTTGAGTCATCTCTTCAAGTGTCTGCCTTTTTTATTTTTCTATTGGGCTGTTCGCTTTTTCTTATTGACTCACAAAGCCTTCCTTACACTAAGATATAGATCAAGGTCTTTTCCAGTTGTATTTCTTTTCTTTTCTTTTTTTTAAGAGAGAGAGGGACAGTGAGAGAGAGAGAGAAAGAGAGAATCAAGTTTAAAGCTTTTCATCTGGTTTTTGTTACTCTGACACTTAGCTGTGTATGTGATGAGGTTTGAACCCAGGTCCTTGTGCATGCCAGACAAGTGTTATAACCACTGAGTCACCACTTCAGTCCTCCAGTTGTCCTTTTAAGCCCTGAAATTAGATGCAGCCTTCCTTAATTTCAAGCCTGTTTTACTTTCTAATATAAATATTTAAGGCCATGTCTTCTTTTTTTTTTTTTTAAAGAGAGAGATGGACAGTGAGAGAGAAAGCAATTTTTATTTAGTTTTACATGTTTTTCATGTGACCTTCATTCCTCTGACACTTTGTTGTGTACGTGGAGCTGGAGTTTGAACTCAAATATTCACGCATGCAAGGCAAGCGCCCTAACCTCTGACCTACTGCTTCAGCCCCAGCCATGTCTACTTAAGTCTCATTTTAACTTTCCCTTACAAGCTTTGACACTTAGAAAATGTACTATAAGTGATACTTAAATATAGCCTGATTTCCATTATTTATACTTTAGTTCTTGAATTATTTAATAGCGTGTGTTTTTGTATTTATAAAAGAACAGGGTATTTCCTGTCATTTTTTGATTATTAATTTAAATTAAACTGCACTGTCATGAGTGACTCTGTTCAGCTTGTTACCACTACACTTAATTTTAAAATTTGATTAGCTTTTTTGCTAAGATGCAGTTCAATGTTATAAATGTCCACATTTTACAAATATAACATACATTCTCCAATAAATCAGAGCTATGAAATGTATTTTTCAACTATTCTAATCCTTCACTGTAGAACCCATCAATTATAAAAGAGTCTGATTTGGCTATTAATAATATAATGAACACTCAGTTTTTATATTCAAACATTTAGACTATGAAGTTTTTTTTTAAAGAGAGAGAGAGAGAAGGACAAAGAGAGAAAGAGAGAGACAGAGAGAATCAATTTTTATTGAGTTTTTCACATGGCTTTCATTGCTCTGACAATTAGTTGTGTACATGTGCTGGAGTTTGAACCCATGTACTCACTCACACATGCCGGGCAAGCATGTAACCACCAAGCCACCACTCCAAGCCTGACTATGAGGTTTTTTTATTCAACTATTTTACCAGATTCCAAATTGTTGCAACATATTTTTATTTGTTATGGCCATTTCACAGTATACCCAATTATTGTGCTTGTTTACTGGTATCTTTCTATCATAGACCATTGATCTGTCGTTATGTAATGATGCAAATTTTGATTAAGTGACAAGTGGGAATGAAAATTAAAACTGGTTCTGGGTGTAACAATATACTGATAGACTCAAGTTAGAAAATTGAAGGCCATTTAAGGAGAGAGAATTCAGAAAAATGGATAGGGTCATGGTCTTTTCGCCTATAGGATAGTATGCATATAATAAATGCAAATGTAAATCTCTACAGAGGGAAATATGCATTGTTAGCAATTATTTAAACCCTTGTAAGGAAAGACTGTAATTCTTTGCTTTGTAAAAGACATCACATTAAAAGGATAAATTGTCAGATTAAATTATAGTTGCAATACTTACCCATGTCTCCAGAGAAAAGGGTGAATGTAGTTAATGCATGTGTTACACCATTGTAATGGTAGTCCAAACCAAATAGATTAAAGAAATTTATTTTTGGGTAAAAATAGCAAGACCTAATGGTTGCATTTGGTGTGTGTGTGTGTGTGTGTGTGTACGTACATATCCCTAAAACATTACTGGCTAATAAATTATCCCAACCTTCTGAACCCACAAGATATTCTCCATGATATCTGGAGTTCATACAAATTAAAGATCATTTATAAAATTTCATCAGTACTTCTTCCACTTCACTTCTATACCATCCTTCCTTATTCATTAAAAAAAATTAATTCTGACCATCCCAGAGGTAAAAGGGAAAGTGTGATAAAATAAGTAGCTCCCTGAAATTCTGTAAATTCTTCCCAACATATATATGCATGAAAAATATATGAATATATATACTTAAATATGATGATGTTATTTCAGAAATATTATACCTTTATCTATATAAAGAGTGAGGTTATATATTTATTAGTGATGGTATTCTCTATATAGATAATTATGTCAATGTATATAATTTAAAATATATCAGAAGCCAAATGGTACCCATTCATCCAAGATTTTAGGACCTATGAATTATTTAAAGCATAAGTAATTTTGCTTTTTAACTTTTGTTTTTATTTCCTTTGTTAACATAGAAAACTAGAAAATGGAATATAAACATATAAAAACCAGTAGTATGTTTAATACTGAAATCTGATCTCTTGGGCTTTGCTTAGCTTAATACCCAAAGCCAATGTAATAGATGAATTAGGTATGTAAAGATCTATTAACTTTTTCAGGACGTTAGTATTTTGTTTACTACCTTGGTCTAAAATTAGAGTCTTATTTGCTAATGGGATATGTTTTGTGAGCCAGTTCTGTGTGGCCTGAATTTTGAGAGTATTTCTATTTAAACGAAACAAAATGAACATTTAAATAGGAAACCCAATGAATTCTTCTGAACTGTTGGAAATATCAGCTCCTTCAGCAAGAAAGCTGTTTTATCAGTTACTAAGTGCACAGGCACTGCATAATCTTGCACATTAAAAGCCAGGTCAGGTACACGTTGTGGTTGCTAGGCAGCTGTAGGTGGTGCAGTTCCTTCCAGACCTGTAACTTATGCCACCTGCATTTCATGCCAACCTCCCCAAACTTCCCAGGTTGTTGCTAGAAAGGTTATCATGTTCCTTTCCTTGTTTTTCATTTCTTAATCATAAGCAGCTTTTATCAGGGACATTTCTGGAAGCTAAATATGGTATATTTATATTAACTGATTCTGAAGATTCACATTAAACAGACAGAACAAAGATATAAAGTCCTTTATGGAATTTAAGACATAAATCCATTTGTGGAATTTAAGAGTATGGACCAAAATATTTAATATTACAGGAAAAGTCCTTTTATATCTCCATTTTCATGGAATGTTTTTAAAATACTTGGACAGAGACAGATGAGAAGGAGGGAATAAAGGGAGGAAAATAGGGACCTGGAAAGGAAATAAGAAGGAAGAAGGCAGGCAGACAGGCATGCAAAAAGAAGGGAGGGGCAAGGGAGGTGGCTCTGCAGTAGAGCACTTGCCTGTCATCCCCAAGTACCCAGAGCACCACATACACAACTAAGTGAAGGAAAACAAAACTAGATGAAAAAATAAAATTAGCTCTCTCTCTCTCTTTCTTTCTTTCTCTCCCTCTTAAAAAAAGAATGAAAGGGAGGGATGAAGAAAGGTGGAAAGAGGGAGAAGGATGGAAGGAGGGAAATGTCTGTTTTTGTCACCCTTGAGAAGCATTGTCTACAGTGTGAACTGTCATGGAATATTCCTCATGGGATAGATACTCTATGAAATCCTAGCTTTTACCTCAGATTTTGCTGATCTGGTGGTTTAGAGCTCTGGCCTCCCACCCTGGATGTAGGCTTGGAGTGAAGGGGCAGTCTCTAAGGAGCTGCTTGCAGACCTCTGACAGGCAAAGCCTGCTGGATTCCCCCTCCAGGCCTTGAACATTGTGGAGCTGGTGTAAAACACGAGCAGGCAACGTTTCCAGACAGCTAGAAGAAAGGGTCCGTAGCTTTCTGTCCAAGAGAGGACTGTTGACAGCAGGCATCAGAGAGCCAAAAAGCCATTTTCCTTTATTCTACTCCTGACAAAAATTTATTTAGATTTTTATTCTCTTTAGAGAGGAGAGAGAGAGAGAGAGAGAGAGAGAGAGAAGCAATTTTATTTATTTTTTCATCTAGCCTTTCTTTCTCCAACATTTAGTAGTGTATGTGGTGCTGGGGTTTGAACCAGGATCCTTGCACATATCAAGCATGTGCTTTAACTACTGCACATATGCTTTAACTACAGCCCCAGCCCCAGACTGTTGATTCTTTTTGGAAGGAAGAAGGAGAAGGAATAAGGCTATGGAGATGGGAAAGGGATAAGAGGGCTTCAGTTAATTCCCCATGCTGACAGGTTTAGATACAGGCTAAGAAGCCTGGTGAGTCTTCTTCCATATTCATGAACCACAGAAAAGCACAGGAAGTCGACAGTTTTCTCAAAACAGCAAGTGGAATATGTGGAGACAATTTTACCTCTTGCTTGCTTAATTCAAATATAGACCTGCCCCGTGAAGGGTGGAACCATGAGGAAAAACAACACTCTAGAAAGATATTTTCAAGCACCTTCTCCTGGTCAGCTGAAACAGAACAATTCTATTAAGAAATTAGATATTTCAAATTTTTAAATTAAAAAAAGGATAAGTCAATCCAAAACTTTATTACAGACTATTTTATATCAGGGTAGATAATTGGAAAATAAAGTTCATTAACAAAATAAATTAATTATAGCATTTTAAGTACATCATATAACCAAAATATGCTATTTTTATAATATAATTTGAGTCTAGCATTTTAATATGTTGGATATATCTGAGGGTATAGTTACATGTGTTGCCCTACATTTCAAGTGACTATAAGCCTCTTGGGGGAGGAATTAAACAGTCCATGTCAAAAGCCATACCAACGTCATTCCCTTTAACATAGCCATTCCATTTGTAAGAGAAGAAAGTTAAACATTTAATAAAATTCTAGGCATAAAAAATGTGTTTCAATCAAAATGATGAAAAAAGAAATAATATTGATAACCAGGGAAGGAGATTGATTGGGGCAGTTGCTCTCAGGGTGTGGAGCAATTTTGCCCCCCATCCTAGGTGGCTAATGGCAAAGGACACTATTCCACAACAAAGAATTATCCAGCCTAAAATATCAATAGTTCCAAGCTTCAAAAACTGTACAATCACTAAAACAAATCGCTCACTAATCCAACACAAAATGTGAAGGTTTTTTGTTTTTTTTTTTTAAATGTGAAGTTTTTAAAGCTCAATTTATAAAGGCTGGGTTTGAGCATGGAAAATTATCTGATATACTTAAAGACAATAGCAGGGTGCAAAGACATATATAGTAAATATATAGTCAGTGGTAGATTTACCATGCAGTTAGTGAAAGTGAAGTTGCAGGGTATCTCATTTATGCAAGCCTCTTCAAGGGTTCTTAAGGTGTAGCAGACTTTCCATATGGTTGCAGATTTTGTGTGTCATACAGGTTTGCTGTACTCTGTTTGGGTGGCTCTCATTTGGGAGCTTTCACATGGCCACAGGAAGATAGTGGATGGAACTGAGGTCATCAAAGGCATAACTGGGTTAGACACCCCAAGTGATGGTTACTCACATGTCTGCTGTCTCAGGGCATCTCTGAGTAGCAGTGTAGCCTGGACTCCCTACACAACAGCTCAGTACTGCAGGATGCAAGAATCAGAGTGCCAGTACTCTTAGCAGCTAGATCCCAAACAGGGAGAGCAGCCTTATCATGTTCAACACAGTCCCAAGCCAGCCCGGAATGAATGCCATGAAGGAGTAGAATCCATCTCTCCATGGGGAGTGCCAGGCAATAAAAAATAAACGGCTTCTTGGTGGCTGTCTTTTTACATGGACTATGACAGCAAAAGGCATTTATTTGAATTCAAGGATTGCCATAACGTAGGGAAAGTTTGGTCTGCATTATACAGCAGGCACCTTTCCTAGAAATACAGATGTAATGAATCTGCCTATCCCCATACGGACATGGTCATATACTAAAAATCATAGGACCATGGGCAGGAAGTGTGTGGAAATCAAAATTCCTCTTCCTTTAAGTCAAAGGGAAGTTTCTTAAGAAAAGCACTCAGGATTGGGAATATCAGACTTCCATTCCTCTCTCCCTAAGTTTAGATGGTCTACCTTCTGAAACATCATTTGCTTAAGCAATTCTAAGCACACATATATCTCTTTTCTCAAAGTAAGGCCCTAATCACCAGTAAATGCCTTCCACGGCTCTTTACCATTTGCCCCTCTGCTGATCAATTCTGCTCTTACAGCTGTATTTTATCTTTCATAGGAGAAAACCCTTTAAAGTTTTTGTGACTTTAGAAAGTAGGATGAGAGAGTCTCACACAAGAATTCTTTCCTCCAGGTGTTTAGTGGTGCAACAGAAGGAATTTTGACCAATGAATACTGTAGATTGGGCATGCAGAGTGGAATGAAATGGTGTGCTTCAACAAATGGTATCAAGACATAACCATACCTATGGCATACGGAACTTCGGGAGAAGAAATAAATGTTTCTGCCAACCAGCAGTAGGACATCAAAGGTCATGAGTAGCATTTTGCCAATTAGAATGTTCTAAAAATGGACCACCCTAAAAGTCTCTAGCATAATTTCTATTATGGAAATCAAGCAGAATAGAGCAATGACACCTAGCTTAAAATTTCAAATATTTATTAGTGATAGCACTTTGTGCATTTAAAATGGGTAATTGCTAATATCTAGATTGGAACTTTAAAAAAGATACAAACTACTTTCCACTGAAGAATGGTGCCCCGTGGTAAGATATTTATCCTTTCATGTTCACAGAATGCTTGATAAGACAAATAAGGAAACAAATGAATCAGAACTCACTAGAGGCCACCAGAATCAGCATTGAATTGATCAGGATTATTGACTAGTATCCTTCTTTGCTGTATAAATAAATTCTTATCTGTTTCTAAATTCCAGAGTAAATGACCAAGATTGTTAATTGGTTTAGGGGATTAATAGTCTATGGATTTAATTAATCTTACTTGTGATTAATGAGCAAATAGTTGAGATAATTAAGATATGCACAGTTGCTATGAAATTGATATTTGCAAATATTAGTTCAGAAGGACATTTTTGAACAAATCCACTCAACTTGATGGCACCCCACTTATTGATTCTTGATTTTATTTTTCAAGTTTTGGGCATCTAATTGAGGAAATGGATAACAACATCAATGTATTGGAGTGTTGACCCTTTATTTTCTTCTATTTGTTTCAGTTATTGGTATAATTCCTTGGTCTTTGATCCTCTTTGAGTTTATTTTTGTGCAGGGTGAGTGAAAAAGTTCTAGTCTTATTCTTCTACATATGCATATCCAGTTTTCCAAGCACTATTTCTTTGAAAGCTATCTTTTCTCTTATCTTTCAGGTACTCTTGTCCAGGATCAGATGACTGTATCCATGCGTATTTGTCTTTGTGTCTTATTCTATTCCACTAGTCTTCTTGTTTGTTTTGATGCCAATACCATGCTGTTTTTTGTAACTATAGCTTATAGTATAATCTGGGATCTGATGTTGCTAAGCCTCCAGCATCACTCTTAATGTTCAGTATTGCTTTGGCTATTCTGGGTCTTTTATTCTTCCATATGAATATTTTTCTACTTAAGTGAAGAATGTCATTGGTATTTTGATGAGGATCACATTTAATCTGTAAATTGCTTTTAATAATATGGCCATTTTGACAATATTAATTCTGTCTATTCAAGAATAAGTGGGGTGGCTTCAAATTAAAAAAAAACTTCTGCATACAAAAAATTAAATAGATAAAACATGCAGATACAGCCTACAGAATGGGTGAAAAATCTTTGCCAGCTACTTTTCTGACAGGTGATTAATATCCAGAAAATATTTAAAACTCAGAAAAGTGAACACCAAAAAAACCCCCCACAAATAATCCAGTCAATAATGGACAAATGATATAAACAGATAATTCTCCAAAGAAGAAATACAAATGGCCAAAAACTACATGAAAAAACAATGTTCAATATCCTTAGCAATTGGGGAAATACAAATCAAAAACTACACTGAGATGTCATCTCACTCTCCTTACAATGGAAATCATCAAAATACAAATAATAATAAATACTGGTGAATATGCGTTACCTTTTGGTAACATACATATAATCAGTTTGACTGCAAGTTACTACAGCCACTTTGGAAAGCATTATAGAGATTTCTCAAAAGAGTTGGAATGAAACCACCTTATGACCCAGGTATCCCACTCCTTGATATTAATCCAAAATAAGTAAAATCAGTATACTATTGTGATACATACATACCAACATTTATAGCAGCACAATTAACAGTAACAGTAACCATGCCATGGAACTAGCCTAGGTGCCTGTCAACAGTTGAATAAAAAAAATGTGGTATATATACACTACATAGTTTTATTCAGCCATAAAGAAAAATGGAATTACGTCATTTCCTGGTATATCATGCTAAGCAAAATAAGCCAAACTCGGAAAGTCAAGGGTTGAATGTTTCTCGCATAGATGGAAGACAGAGAGAAATAAGGGTTTCTTGAAAAGGGGGTATGTATGCTAATAGAAGGGAAAACAGTGGAGTAGAGGAAGAAGATGGAGGGCGGGGAGAGGAGCAGAACTGCACAATGAAATTGACCGAATTATGTAGTGTGTGTGAGTGAGAATATATCTCAATTAATTCCACCTTTATATGCAGCTATACTGCATCAATTAAAAATAATATATAAATAGAAGGTTTTGAGTAGAAGAAAGTGGTCAGGAAAAGGAAGGAGAGGAAAAAGAGAAGTACTAGAAATTAAAATGGAGCAAATTGTGTTATATGGATTTATGAATATGTCAAAATGTTCCCACTGTTATATATGACTACAATGCACTAATATAAATTATAAATATAATTTTTAAATCCACTCACTAGAAGCAGACCAATGTGCCACAACTTAGCAGTACTTATTTAGATTATTTTACCTTCTTTTTACTACTTTTCTCTGACAAATTTCCCTTTTATGTCAAAGATATTCATCTACCCTATTTCTTGATCAAAGTGTAATACCCCAATTCTGTGGCTAGAAAATGAGATGATAAATCAAGACTACCTTAGACAGTCCATTTCCCATTTCATTTTTATGGATAATTTCTTAACCATGCTTCCTCTAAAATAAGTTCTTAAATATTTTGACCATACCCTTTATTCTCATTTTTAGCTTATCAACATTATAACAGAAATGGAATTTAGGACTAATAAGTTCTCTTTCTCCATTTACTTACATGGCACATGGGACCATTTGTGAGAGTGCTAGTATCTGATGTCAAGAAGATTCTAAAGTAAAGAAATGCTCTAGGGAAAATCATTTTAAATCTGTTGGCCCTGATTTTGCACACAGTTCAAACAGGCTCATACAATACATTTTGCCTGTCTTCACACATTTGTTCACCCTCATTCATTCAAGGACTGCATCAGTCACCCAACCGATACATATGTGCCAAAAACAGAACTTAAAAGAATTTGTAAATTAAACTCCTCCCCTTAGAAAACAGGGACGCACTCGCTGGACATATTTGCTGTTGGACTGTTGCATCCCACAAGGCCTAATACTGTGTTTGGCACAAATTAGATACAACTCCTTTCTCTTCTCTTCTTTCCCTTCTCTTCTCTTCTCCCTCTCTTTCTCTATCTTCTCTTCCTTCTTTCCCTTCTTCCTTCTTTCCTTCTGTCTGTCCATTCTTCCATCCTTCCACCTTTTTATTGTTCTTCCTTTTTTATTGAAATGAGTGACATTAATAAAACATAAAGAGCATTGGAAGTAAACAGAAGAACATAAAAGACTTAGCTAACTGGGGCTTGAGCAAATGGCTTTCCATATCATAACAACCCTCATGGGGTTGGAAGCTGTATCAGTCAGTCTTATTCCCACTTTAACCTCCAGCATTAGCCCAGCAGCTTCACAAAGCAAGTTATTGAGTAATAATGGATTTTATAATAAATGATTCAGTTCACATAAAAACATGGTAAATGTTTGAAGAGATACGTATATTTACCCTAAGTTAAATTTACACAGTGTATACGTGTGTTGAGACAGCTCATGGTACCATAAGTATGCTCATTTTTTCTGCTTTTATGCATAAGTTTAAAAAGTAAAACTGAATAAATAAATGATTCAGTATATTTCCCACATAGATCAAACACGGTCATTGATGATTATAAAAATGATGTAAATTTTGAAAGAAAATATTAATGATGCCATTATAGTCTCTTCAAGAACACAAGAAAGTTTGCAGCTCTTTATTTTTCATTTGTCAGAAAAATTTGTTTATATAAGAGTGCACATTCAGCCCTGAGGTCTGATGAGTGAGCTATTACTTGATATTCTCTTGCTTTCTCTGTAACCATTTCATCTACAAATCAGAGAGGGACTTCTGCTTTTTTAAGCTTTATTTATATGGTGAAGGAAGCTTCCAGGAAAACATCTTACCCTTTGGTAACTCACCATGAAGTTTGCAGAGCCGCACAGGTGGATGAAACCTATCCTAGTTGTAAATCACAACATGTAACACTCCCTGCATGCTTTAGAAGACAGAAAAGAAAACACCCTGTCAGCCAGCAATCAGAACCACATGATAGTTCAGAAAGTCTGCCCCTTAAACCTGTCACCCTGAATGAGTCCTTTCACATAAACCTTCCAATTTATTTGGAGCAGCCAGACAACTCCTCCCTCCCATCTTTTAAATTACCCCACGTCTTATATTTCCTTTAAAATGTTTCCAAACCACTGGAGCACAACTTTTCATAGACTCCCACTGACAAAACTCAGAATTGAGGTTGTGTCAGATATAACTAATGATTAGAATTATTCCCACCTTCACCTTGTTGACAGACGGCAAATAATTGCAGTGTTGTTACACCTACAATTGATCTATTGAACTTAGGACTTGGGTTTTACTCATGCAAATATAGTCTTTTTCCAGAGTTACTCTAAGCCAATGATTTGGTGCCCCAATGTCCTATGTTTGTTCAGTTTTTTTCCCCCTAGCTCTCCCACTGCACACCAATGAGGCGTATTATTATTTTTACTGCAATGTGTATATGCCTGTGTGGCATACACTCAAAGGCATAGAAGGAAAGGCCTACAGAATCTTCCATTGCAACTGAGAAGGGCAAGACACCGTAAATGTTTCCTACTGTCTTTCCTGCTTTAAGTGGTGAGAATCTCACCCAAGTTGACCATTGCTGGATTAGCATAGATTGTATGAGGCGCTGTATGAGTAGAAATTTAAAATTTAGGTTTTGGAGCCAAGCACACCTGGGTTGGTGTTAGAACTTCATCTCTTAGTAGCTCTGTGACTGCTGGCAAGATGCTAACCTTTCCAAATATTGAGGAAGGCTTTGAATGCCACTTAAACATGTTTTGGCTTTCTTCGACACATAGAAGAAAGACTGAAGGTCTTAGGGCAGAGGGGTAATATGGTACCAGAAGTGCTTCAAGATCACAGACAAAGGAGAAATGACAACGGAAAGGCATCTGTGAGCTGCCTTCTCCTTCTGAGCACATGGAAGAGTTCCATACTGAATCTCAGAACCGGTCCTCTAAAGGGGTGTGTTGAATGAATAATTGACTGAAAAACAGTAAACAAAGCAAGATGATTAAATGGGGACAGGTTGACTGATGGGTGAGAGTTCATAGGGGTGTATAAATTACTTTTCTTTTGAATAATGTATGCTTGCTTTTGAGTATTACCTGAGCAGCATAACTTGTTCTGTATCTCACTGAATGGTCTAAATAATCAAGCACTAATGAATCAATACTGACCTTCAAGCAACATCTCGAGAAGCCACAGAGCATTCTGAGCTATAATTTTCCATTCAAACTTCCCTCTCTTTGCATTTTTATGATTTTGAAATAGCAGAATGATTTGGAGCAGATAGAGAGGAATGAGGTGGCTTCAGCTAGTTGCAGCATGCAGATGCAACTTCATTACCCATCTGTGAGTAATTTTCTTCCCAATCAGAGGAAGAATTTTAACAGACAGAATCCAGGTCATGTGTGGGAGCCCAGGATGCGTTTATTCAACATATACAATGGCCTCAGATGGATGTCCTTCCTCTTTTTCCCTGTCATGCTATGCTCTCTCTGAATCACCAGATTAATGGCTAAGAAATGAAACAGATCTTGGACTCCCATGTTTCCATGACCTGTTCTTCCACGGGAGTGGACGGGCCATGCAACAATCTACGGGTGCCTCAGGTACCACTGTAGCCTTCGCCTAAACAGAAAGGGCAGAACTTCTTGGACCCAACAACTGAAATGCAAAAGCAAACATCAGTGGGAAGATTGGCAGTGGGCTGGTGAAACTGACAAGTACTTTTGAGCATGTCAAATAATAATTATGCTGCCCACACATTCTTCAAATGCACGGTCCATTCTTGTCAAAAGTCTTACTTGGTGTTGTGTCAGCTCACTTAATACCCCTTGTGGCTGTGAATACGGTACGGGAGCTTTCTTTCCTTTTTATAATTCCTAGCACACAACTGTTCCGAAAACACGTTAGGAGCTCTTAGCAAGAAATAGTTGGGAACAGGCACGGGGAGGGAAATGAATGCACTTAAGAAAAAATGGAAGCACTTCAGCGTCATCGAAAAATTATTTGTCCTCATTTAGTTGGAAAAATTGTTTTTGAGATTCTATGGGATTGCTGTTTCTTGTACATTTCATAGAATTTTATACTTTTGACCACAAATGTCTATAGAGGTAGTGTCCAGGGTCCTTTGTGCAGACCAGGAAGCTGATACCCAGAGAGTTATTTGACTCACCCTGGTGGTGTCTGCAAGGTCAACTGGCGAAAACAAAAATTCTCTAGCAAGCCACACTTTGTTGCCTTTTATTTAAAATTCTTTCATTCACATATACTTTTTAACTTGAAGTGTTTATTGAGCCACTACTATGTGGAAGGCACTGTGAATACAATGATAAATAGACCCAATCAAATCTCTGCCCTTAGTTTCTGGTAAGAGCTCTAATCCCTCACTAATCAAAATACGTCAGTACCCTCTAGCAATTTGTTAGAAATACAGAATCTCAGGCCCCACCCCAGACCTATTGGATCAAATTAGCCTCTTAATATCTCCTGTGGTTTCATATGGATATTGGAATGTAAAAGAAAGAGAAAGTTTAAGAGAGAAATAGGAAGGTTTAGAAGAACTTGGTAGGTGATGACTTAAGAAAGACACATGGAGACAGAGTGCCAGGCTCTGTGGGTCATTTGAAGGACTGGGCTTTTGCCTGAAGAGAAGTCCTTGGCGTGATGTGATCTGACAAAATATATGTGGCACATCGTTAAATATCAGGCGGACAGAAAACAGAGGAGAGGTGGCCTACATACATGCAGAGGACACAAAGAGCATAAGGAACTTAGAGAAGTAATTGAAATATTCTGTTTCTTGACTCAGTGGGATTATTCCAGTGTGTACATTTGTCAGAACTAATCTAACACTGCACTTACAAAGTGTTCATCCTATTATATGCAAATTACCTAAAAAGTTAAAAGATAAAAAATGTCAAGCATATCGTAATCTGCAAATGACTTAAATTACATAATAGAAAACAAAGCAAGCTGGGTGTTGTGGCACACACCTACAGTCATCTACTCAGGTGGCTGAGGTAGGAGAGTTGCTTGAGCCCAGAAGGTTGGGACAAACTTGGGTAACAAACTGAGACCCCCATCTTAAAAAAAAAAAAAAACGGGTGAGATAATGACTGTTGGAAAGTGTAATCATTAAAACTAAACTTCTCTCCAGACTTGGGGACAAGTAGGGATTGTTCACTGCAAAATAATCTTCCAGTGCCCCCAAAGCTTCAGTTTGTAGAATAAGAGTGGAGAATTTAAAGTAATATTGAAATGAAAAGCACATTACATCGGAAGCTAGAAGACAGATTATATTTCTGCCTCCATTTCTACTATTACCTAGCTCTGTGACCTTGGACAAATCACCTATCCTTCTTGGGATGGCAATGTTATTTTTCAAGTAGCAATTAGAGGCCCTGTTTTCCACATTACTATATAAGGGTCAAGGATAATTTTGAGAACTGGGAAAATGTTTTGGAAATTAGAAGGTGTTATATTCCTACAAAGTCTGCTAAAACCCCATTCTCCAAGTTGCATTCCTATCAGCCAGGCCAAGAAGTTAGAGCTCCAGTTACTGAATATTTCTAATATGGTTATAACTTCAAGGCACGGGCAGCTTCTGCTGATGTTTATGCAAAGTTGTATTTATTGCATGTACAGAAGTGTTCCTAAAGCAGGCTCAGTACCTACAGGTCTGGAATATCCTTTAGGTAGAGTCATTCTTATCAAAGAGAAAATGGTGAAAGACCCAAAAAAAAAGTTTTTTTCTTTTAATGGCCTGAGGACTGAACCCAGTGAGCTACATTCCCAGTCCTTGTTATTTATTTATTTATTTATTTTTAATTTAAAGACAGTGTCTAAGACCCAAGTGTCTCAGGGCCTTGCTAAGTACCTGAGCTTGGCCTCAAATTTGCAATCCTCCTGCTTCAGTTTCAGGAGTTGCTGGGATTATAAGTATAAACCACTATGCCCAGTTCAGAAATGTCTGTTTTTTTAAAGGAGAGTGTATATGACAACATTGAAAGTAACAAAATATATTTGTTATATACTTTTGTATTCATGTGTTTGATAACATTTTCTTGAGCATCAGGAACTGAGCAAGACATGGAAGGATATATAAATATGAATAAAATGCAGTCTTTATGTCAAGCAGATGAAAATCTAGAAGAATGGATATGTCAAAAATAATTTGAATACAAAGCCATATGTGGAAAATATTAAAAGGAAAAATTTAGGACATTGGAATTGAGATTTTTAAAAAAAAATTGCCTCTTGGAAATCCTGAGATAAGTGATATTGGAATTAAGGATTGTAGGAATCTGTTGAGAACAAGAAAGGCATCTCAGGTGGAAGAACAGATTCAGGGTGTCACAGTATCGGAAAATACAAGGCCTTTCTTAAATGGTGTGCTGGCCAGTTTGGCTGGGGGAGAGCTTATGTTTGGTCATTAGTGCAAGGTGGGACATCCAGCTGACAAAGTTGAATTGAGGACAACTGCATGTAAGCCTTTTCATGCCAGCCTTTCTTGGCTGGAAATGGAAAACCACTGGAGGTTTTGAGCAGGATCATGGTATGACTCAGAATACATCAATGGAAGATGACTTTGGCAGCTCTGTTAGGTATGCACTCATTTTGGGAGAGGCCAATACTAGGGAGGTCAATTAGAAGACAAACGCAGTGATTAGGGGAATGAGGCTTTCAACTCATGTAGTAGGCATAGGGATGCACAAGTATGTACAAATACAAGCAATGTTGTGCAAGAAAAGTAAAATATTGGCTGTGCTGTGTGCAGTGGCCCATGCTTGTAATCCCAGTGGCTCAGGAGGATGGGGCAGGAAGATCATCACAAGTTTGAGGCCATAAACAAGCTAGTGAGTCCCTGTCTCAAAATTTCAAATAAATAAGTAAATAGATAACTAAAAAAGAAAGAAAGACTGGGGGCTGGGACTCAGTGGCAAAGTTCCTCTGAGTTCAATCCCCAATATAAATAAAACAAAACACAAATTTAGCTGAACTTTAAATTCAGTTAGCTGTAGAAACAGTGAAGAAAGTTAAGTATCAAAGATTCTCAGATTTCCAATCAAAACAAAAAACACTGAGTGAAAAATACTAGATTTTCTTTTAAGATGCACTAAGTTAGTGAGGCTAGCAAAACAACTTCCATTGTTTGGGTACATCTTCTGTACTACATAAGGCTACATGTATTATGCTATTTAATCTTCAAAGCAGTGCTGTCAGAAGAATAAGACCATGCTATTCTTATAGATAGAAAGGTTGAGGCAAGAGGTACAGTAACTTGCCTAAGGTAGCTGAATGTCCACTCAAGAAGAAATCGAAATCCTGTGCTCTTTGTATGTTATCATTAGGGAAAAAAAATCTAGCAGAGTTGGACAATAGAAACTGAAATCAGAGTCAGTAACAATCCACATAGTGGCTCCATTTGATATAATCAAGAAAATGAATTCATTCCCTTCTGTGATATAATACAAAGCACTATTAAATCTACCCAATAAGTCTACATTCAAAAAAGTTTGGACAATTTCCTGTCCCAGTGATCATTTGCAAGGGATACTGATAAATCCTTTCAATGAAAGTTTCAGTAGTATCTTGCTAATATATGATACATTCACAAATCAGTTCCTCAGCTGTATTTTAGAAGTAAATCTTAATTCAGAATTTTCTTACATTTCTAAGAATGCTGCTCTGATTCTGCATGGAAACCCAGACCACACACTTAAGATCTGGGAGAGAAGTAGCGTATTCCAACCTGTATTCCAAACATAATCACTCCACTAAACGGACCATGCTGCAAAAATAAGTATATTCAGCACACAGCTGATAGACCACAGATCTGCAGCTGAAATTATCAGTTGATGATATCATAATAAACACCATTACCATTGTTGTGTTCTGGCTGTTGCTTATTCAAGTTGTGTGTTTGTCGGAAATGGCTAGTATCACAAGCCCTCCTGGCAAAAATCACTTCTATTTTGTGAATAAGTTTTCTTACGCCATTATAGATGAGTTCTTTTGAATTCAGCTGTACTCTTCTAAATATTATCTTCTAGCCGAGGCTTGGCTTTATCTCTGTTCTTCCAGATGGCTTTTTTTTTTTTTTTTTTTTTTGCTATACATATCTGAAGACTTATAATTGCATCTTTCTTTCAGAAATCCAGGCTTGGCATTAATTAACAGTAACTAGTGAAATGGCCCATTGATAAAACAAATGCATAAATTTCCAGAATAATAGCTTGTTTTTAAAAAAAAAATGTATTGAGGAGTTGTGATGTCATATGATCATGATTGCATATGTAGTAACAATATGATATGTCCCGATCCTAATCCAGAATCACCCTCACCCCAGTCTCTTGACTCTTCTGTATTTCCACCCATAACAGATATAAATGACCTTACTTGCATTCTTCTCTGAAGAATTCGAAGTGGCAGACTGTCACTTCACAGAGCTTTCTCATTTCCCTGAACTTGCAATAAAGCAAGTTCATTGTTTCTTCAGGCTACTAAGCATCAAGCAATTTGTTTTCTGTGCTCATTCTGTCTGCTCATGCCTTGCTCTTATGTTCATTGATGCCCTAGAGCAGACTCTAGGATCTTTTATTTTCTTAAACAATTACTGCACCTTCAACTATAGATTTAATCAAAGGAATGATCTAATTGTGCCTCGCAGATTTGGACCAGGCAGTTTTTCTTCATAAAACATCAGATTGAGACTCTGGAGAGGAGTCCCATGTGGGGGACCCTTACCAAGTTCATTAGGAAAGAGTTGCCTCCTTGGTCTGAATGATGTCCTTCCAATTATCCAGTTGTGGAAGCTGGGAACCTGGAAGTCATCCTTCACGCCTCCCTTTTCCTTATTGCCCATATCCAACAAGGTCTATGTTCTGAAATATTACTTCCATATAAATTCTGTCCTTTTATGTTCTTGGATTCATTCGTTTTTCTCTTTTTCAACTGTCCCCACTTAGTCCACCATGACATGTTGCAGCGACCTCCTCTCTAGTCTACCCACCATTCACTCACACTCTTCTCCCATCTTTTCTCCACACTACTTAAGTAATATTTCCCAGTTAACCAATACACCAAGTGATCTCTGGGTTTAAAACCCTCTAAGAGCTTTCATTATTTTTAGTATAACACCGAAATCCTTATGATGACCTTCAAACCTCTCCCTGTTACGCATGTTCATTTGACTTCTCCAGACCATTCATTGATGTTCTCCTCTTCTTTGGGAGGAAGAGGCACTCTCCATCCGAACTACTTCTGTCTTTTCTCTTGGTTCTTTCCCTTTCCTTTCAAGTCTGAACTCAAGTGATAATTCAGCAAGACTTCCTGACCACCACACTCATGCATCTAGGGTTCCTCCCCAGGGTGTCTTTCTTCCTCCTTTCTTCTTTGTTTCCTTCCTCCCTCCCTCCCTTCCTTTCCTTTCCTTTTTCTTCCTTCCTCCATCCTCCCTCTCAGATTAGAAGATATGCCCATCACTTTGGCAATGCACACAGTGTAATAGGAAGTGAGGAAGTGACAAGTGGAGTGGCCAGAGTAGACATGAAGAAGTTGCCTCTACTAGGATCTGAAGCTCATTTTCCTTTTTTGCCACAGTCCTTTCCAGTGATTAGCAGGAGTAATTGAATTGAGTGTGATTTCATAAAATATTAGTGATTGTGTTTCACCACAAATCACTCATCAATTTCTCTTTGCTAAATAATTGGTTTTTAATTTTGTATGACTGAGGGTAGGAATTTAACGTTCACTTGTCTGTAACCTAAAGTACGAAGGAAAAGAACATCCTACTGGGCATCGTGGGAAGAGATTTACTCTAAGATCTCTTTTTACAGAAAGACAAAGATATGCAGGCTGGTTTGAAGAGAATAAATATTCTCTGACTCATTTCAATTTACAAGAAATGTTTTCTTTGCATACTTAGTGCTTATCAATATTTCTCCTTGATTTTGGCTAAAATATATACTAAGCTTTTGATTTTCATGGCCACCCTTTCTTCCAAGTGCATGGGGAAAGTATGTTATGTACAGAATGGCCTTTACCATCCTGTGTGCACATCTGCTGTCTTTGACTCCTGTTCCTGTATCCTTTGCCTAAGGTCTTTCTCTTGTAGACTGTCCTTTGGAATTCTGGGAAGTTAGCAACCCCAGAGTGGCCCTCAAGCAATGATTTATGGAAGTTGATGATACAAGTTGACCTCCATTATCCCAAAGTGGGCAGATACACTCTCTCCAGAGTGGCCAGAATATTGAAGCCTCAGTGCCCACAGAGCTGGGTGTTTGACAATTTGCTCCTTCCCTTCTCTTCCTTTCTCTTTCTCTACTTTTCCACTTTCCACTAATATTCCCTTGATCACCTCCCATATAAACTACTTCCTCTGGAATGCCTGTCTCTGGCTTTAGGTTTCTCTGTAAAAAAGAATGAGTTTGAGAAAAGAGTCTGTTTCTGGGAGGAAATCCAACCAAAGAGAAAGGAACTTAGTATTCATGAAGGGCTGCCCTGAGGTAAGACAGAGGTTTAAAGATGTTTAAGACTGTGATATCTTACCAGTTATAAAATATTGAATGATTTTTATGCTGGTTGGTGCAACACTGTTTCCCCAAACACCCAACAGATATGATCACTTCTCTGGTCACCAGTTTCTTCCCATGATTCAGCAACCAAGGGTTAATACTTACCACGACAGGCGACATTGAAGACCCTCCTCCTGTGCTGTGGGCACCCTCTGACCAGAATGGTCAGAGTGCCAGCTAGGAAAGTTGTTAAATATTTTTAGTATTATTTATGGTTAATTTAGCAACCACTTGACCCAGATATAAAGTACTGCCCTTCCTTTGATTATTATGCAAAGAAGACCTTGAATTTGCATTCCCTTACTTAGTGTTTGTGATCTTTCTGCAAAGATGTTCTTCTGCTACTTGGCAGATTTTTAGGGAAGTGAATGACTAAAAGAGACAAGTGAAGGAAGAGTAAAGTAGAGTGAACCATCCTTATTGATGATGAACTTCTGGGAAACTGTGAACATTTCAATTTGAACTGGCCCTATAGCTGAGCTGCATCCTGTATTGTAGCACCACCATGCTCATAACCAAAAAAAAATGCCTATGAGTGGGCATACGTTGGGCTTCCTTGATTTGGACTTATATTTTTCCCATTGTTTTTTTTTTGATTCAGAATGTTCTGAAAGAGATAAATATAGAACTAAGAGTTACATACAGACACATTCCATAATAAGTGCTAGTTGGGCCAGAGATGTATGGAAGTTTAAGTTATAGGTCCAGCACCCAATGCCACAACCAACTACCCACTTTGCAACCTTGGGATATAAGATATTTAACACCCTATGCTCCCAGATTTCCATCCAGTTTGTAAGTTTTATAGCTGGAAAAGCTTTTTCATGCTGATTTCATGGTGATTACATGTTGATTACCTCAGGGACTTAATAAAATTTTGGGAAAAGCTTGGTTATGTAAGTGAACAAAGAAGTGGTGTCCAAATGACAGAGATCCCTGGGCTGTATCCTTGATGCATTTGATGATGCCTAAAAATAGTCTAGTTGACACCCGTGACTTCATGAAGCTTCATAACCTGAGTGTGGTAGCAAATATCAAAGTGTAACACACAGGTAAATCAACTGTCAGAATCAGGGTGATTTTGTACCCTGCTCGTTTTATGATTTCTCATGTCAGAGTAATCACAAAGTTCAAGAGGCACACTCTTATAAATGTTAAACAGCCAATTTCAGGGTAATTTTTTTGTTTCTGCTGTTGCAAGGCAGGCTTTAGATGCAGTTTCTCACTATTTGCAATAACTATTGAAGTTTTAGTAGAATGGCAAAGATTTCAGTTAGCAAGTGTAAGTAAATGATGTCAATATGGCTCTCCGTACAAGGTGGAATCGTTTCTTGAAATACAGCAAGCATTTGGTGCGCAGAAGTTTTAAGATCCACCAACTTCTCAGCCCTTGAATTCTTGTTATCATCAGAACACAAGATTCTTCTTGGGAGAGCATACTGCCTATTTTCTGTTTCTGACATTTTACACATGTACAGTAAAAGTTACCTTTAAAATATTTTATTCCTACACCTAACTACTGATAGCATTTTAAGTGTGGAAATTTTTAGAGGGTCAAAAATCAAGTTAAAAAATCCAAGCAAGTAAGTCCAGGGAAAAAACATTTACTGTTGGAACCCTTCATAAAATTACCTCTTAACCACCAAAAGCTATGGCACCCAAAAATACTAAAATGGCTAAAACACACACACACACACACACACACACACACCACTAGCACAACCAAGTGTTAGAAAAATGGTAAAATAGATAAAACTCACACTGGGTGATGTAAAATAGTATACCTGTTTTATAAAGCTCTTTGGAAGTGTCTAATACAGTTAAATATGTAACTATTTATTATATGACCAAGCAATTCCACTCCTCGGTATTTATTCAAAAAAATATAAGACATATGTCCTCATAATGGCTTATAAAATAATATTCATAGTAATTTTATTCATAACAACCCCCAAATGGAAATAACCCAAATATCTACCAACTTGTAAACAAGTATACAAATGATGGTATATTCATATAATACTGCTCTAGATATAGCATACCATCTACTCAACTGTAGGTAGGAATGCATTGCTGATACTTTCAACCAAATGGGTGAATATCACAATCAGAATATTTCTGAAGAAAACCAAAGAGACATAAATGAGAGCATACTGCACATTAAAGTCAAGGACAGGTAAAACACTCCATAATGACAGAAACCAGAATAGTAGTTGACTGGAGTGCAAGGGAATTGATTGGGAAACAGCACGGGAGAACTTTCTTGGTAGATGAAGTGTTTTGTAGCTTGGCCTGGGTGCTAAGTACAGTACACGATCGTATACGATTGCCAAATTGCTCTGATGTGTATGCTTGAGATTTGTATTATCTGTACAAGAGTCATGACTCACTAAAGTGCTATTAACATAAATAAAAGCTCTTTCCCAACTTCTGAAGTCCCGCCTGACAATATTAATATAATCAGTTGTTTTCCTCCATTAGGTCACAAGCTAAATTTGAAATTAGTGTATGACAGGATCTTATTCATGGGAAATCACTGGAGTATATACTCATCCACCAAAGGAAATGCTACAGACACTTGAAGCTGCCACTGGCAAATGCCAAACCTTAATTGAAAGAACAAGGGAAAAAAATTCAGATTTGTGTAAAAGGCAAAACAAAACAAAATAAAATCCTTTATTTAGAAGAGTAGTGGCCTCTTCATACAGCATTGACAAAACCATTTCCCATATATTTAGTATTTTTTCTGGGTGACAAGATAAATATTTTCTAAGCAATGGGCTATTTCATTTTTTAGATGTGGAAAATCCTGTAATTCTCTTCTTTTTTGTGTTACTCTCTTATCAACTAACTTGATGAGGGGAGAAGCGTGGGGCATGGGTTAAGGAAATCAAAATACACTGCAGAAAGAAGACATGGATGTCCTCACAGGGTCAGATTGAGGAAAACTGAGGGACATCATAGTAATCAGACCCATTAACTCTAAAGGAATTTTCAAATCCTGGGATTAACCTAGATGGTTTGCTTATTACTGGAAAGATCTTTGACTATGTAGATACAGGGTGCCCAGCACATCCACAGACATTCATGCATGATTAAACTTGTCTGCATTTAAAAATCATTGCTGTTAGGGTTGGGGATTTGGCTCAGTGGCAGAGCTCTTGCCTAGCATGCGCAAGGTCCCGAGTTCCATCCTCAGCCGTGAAAAAAAAAATCATTGCTGTGGCTCAGTATTTCTTTCATGTAATTTCTCAGGTCTGAAATGATTTTTTAAGATTCTTTCTGAAAATAATGTGCTTACTTTTATGGAATAGAGAAAATTTGCTCCATCTTTACTGATAAGAATTTTCTAAGTTGTCAGTGTCTGAGTAGTTGAGGCAGACTTGGAAATTACAGTCTGTTCTCCTCCAACTCAAAAAAAAATTCAGATGCTTTTGATGAAGCACTGACAACCAAATAGCTCTTGTAATCTTTATGATAAGAGCGCATGCCGCATTCTATCTACCGTGACATACACATTGCTCTCTACCTTATCATTAAAACTAGTGTATCCAATGGCATTTTTTTATCTGTCCTGTTTGAATGGAACATTTCATAAGAGTTAGAGAATAAGTCGGAGATTTATAGAAAATAGATAGAGGTGCCTGACCCTTTCTAAAGGACATTTAAGGCCAACCAGAAAGTAGAAAGTGCATCTCCCCGGATGTTTAATCATAAAAGCCTGAGCCCCACCCATGTTGACTGATTATAGTCTGTGAGTTGGTATTTTCTCCATGCTTCTGGATTACATGAAATGAATTGGGTGGAAAGTGAAAGGAGAGAGAGTGCATATCTAGATTGTGTTGACTTTTTCACTTTAAAGTTCAATCATAGGTCTAGCATTATGACCCTGTGCCTGCTTTGCCATTTGAAATTGATTCAGTCTTATTAGGGATAGAGGGTTTGGGGCCTGGGAGTGTAGCTCAGTGGTAGAGAATTTGTCTGCCTTGAGTAAGGCCTTAGGTTTGATCCTCAACAAACCGTTTTCCCTCAAAAAAGGTTTAAGAAAATGACATAGGATTGTATGTCCTGTTAGCATGAGGTTGGTAGTCAAGTCAGCAACGATAGCAGTGTAGGAAACCCTAAGGGTACATTCTTTCCCAAAATACTGATAAAACAAGCAAAAACTGGTTAAAAAAAAAAAAAAAACCAACCAATGTCACAAGTCTGGAAAATAGCCAAAAGTTCAAGACATCCAAGAAAATGCTGAACCAAAAACAAGGTTACTTTAATGTGGTAGGAGAATTTTATGAACTGTTATGTTAGCCTTGCCACACACCCTTCCTCAGTGTGGCAGCACACTTAAAGATGGCAGCCCACATTCCCGGCATGGACACCTGGTTCTGAAAGGAGCAGATTAGACCTTATTACCAAGGAATTTGGTTGGCTATTTTGACCTGTCTGGAAGTTCCTTGAAGATGCTTGCCTCTGTTTTGCCTAACATAGAAATCTCTCACAGAAGAAAGCAGCTGTACAGAAAATATTCCCGAAAAAAACCACTGAGCGGCAGATGAGCAAGGCGCTGCCACCTGCACTTGATCTAACCACAATACATGCCTAAATCCTGAAAAAATAAGTCTGGGGAGAGTTTCTTTAGAGGATAATGGCTTTGAAAAAGTTCCCCTTACAATTGGGAATCTAAAAAGTTGTGCATATTCCGAGAATAGAGCTCATGATCAGGAAGGATTTTTAGAAGAACTGAAGCTTTCACTTCCAGCTTAAAACTGTAAGCCTCCAAATTAGCAGGAAGTGAAGGCTAAGACAGAGTTATAAATAACCAGGCAAAGCATTGAAAAAATGTCCAGCACAGATCCAATCTACAAAGACCAGGTGAGAAGAGATAGAATGCATGCACCATGTTAGCTCTAAGTATTTAAAGAAATTTCTGTCAAACCACTAGCTAAGCACATTACTCAAATACCACAAAAACACAATAAAAAATATAACCTTGGGGCTGGAGCAATAGCTCAGTAGTTACGGCACTTGCCTGGCATGTGCGAAGACATGGATTCAAACCCCAGCACCACATACACAATGAAGTGTCCAAGGAATGAAAGTCACATGAAAAACAATAAAATTGGTTCTGTCTGTCTCTCTCTCTCTCTCTCTCTGTCCCTCTCTCTTTAAAAAAAGAAATACAACCTTATAATAATTGTCTAGAAAAATGAGAGAAAGATTGAATCGACATTTTCTCAAAGAAGGTACACAAGTGGACAAAAGTTAAATGAAAGAATAAAGGGAAAATCAAAACCACAATAACATACCACTTCATAGCCATTAGAATGACCATTACTAAAAAATAATTCCAGACTGGGTGTGATGGTGCATATCTGTAACTCAGCTACTCAGGAGGGGAAGGAAGGAGGATTGCAATTTTGAGGCCAGCTCAGTTAACTTATGGAAAACCTGTCTCAAAATAAAATTTTAAAAAGGACTGGATATGTATTTCAACAGTTGAGAGCTTACCTATGATGTGTAAAGCCCTGGGTTCAGTACTTGCTAGAATAGTAACAGAAAAAGTGTTGGTGGGGATGTAAAATAAGTTGGAACCCTTGTGCATTTCTGATGGGTAGGTGAAATGTTTCACCTGCCATGGAAAATAGTATTGTGGTTTTTCAAAAGTTGAACATAAATTTCTATGTAACCCAGCAAGTCTACTCCTGGATATATACCCAAAATGATTGAAAGCAAAGACTCAGATATATCTTTACACCCATGTACATAGCAGCATTTTCCAAAATAATCAAAAGGTGGAAGTAACCCAAATGTCCATCAATGGATGAATAGATAAACAAAATGCGTTATACACATACAGTGGAATATTATTCAGCCTTAAAAAGACAAGAAATTGGGGCTGGAGCAGTGGCTCAGCAGTTATGGCATTTGCCTGGCATGCTCAAGTATGCGAGTTCTAACCCCAGCACCATCTACACAATGAAGTGTCCGAGGAATGAAAGTCACATGAAAAACTAAATAAAGATTGCTTCTCTCATTCTCTCTTTCTCACTGTTCCCTTTCAAAAAACAGCAAGAAATTTGGACTTATGTTACAACATAAACTCTGAAGATATTATAATAAATGAGCCATAAACAAAAATACAAATATTTTATAATTCCAATTACATGAGGTAAATGCATAGTCAAATTTGAAGAGACAGAAAAAAGAATGACAGTTTCCAGGAACCAGTTGAAAAGACTAGAGTACAATAGTTTAATGTGTATAGAGTTTCATTTGGAAGATGGAAAAGTTATATAGATGGATTGTGATAATTGTTGTACAACACAACATGGAGACAATTAATATGGATAAACTGGTAAATTTTTTGTTTATATTTTACCACAATAAAAAAATAGTTTCAGAAAGTCAGTAAACAATCAAACCCTCAGCAGGCAGAAACAACAAACCCTAAAGAATGTGAAAAAGCTGATTTCTATAGTTACTAAATAATAAACTGCAAAATGTCTAGTTGTCAACAACAAAAAAATGGTGAGGCAGGAAAAGAAACCATAAAATCTGACCCATTTATAGGAAAGAAAAGAAATTAACAGAAACTCTCCTTGAAGAAGCACAGATTTTGACTCTGTTAACTAAAACTTTAATCAACTAAATATGCTCAAAGAGATAAAGGAAAAAGAACTAAAAGAAACCAGGAAAATGATGATTGGTAGAATTAAATTGTTCCATGGGAGAATGTGGTGATTTACCAGGTTATGGAAGAAATTATCAGGGTCCCATCTAGAGGCCAGAGAATGGGAAAATGGGCATGGATGAATGACCTGGAGTTGGTAAGGACTAATTCAGATGGAATGGTGAGCACCATTAGTAGAGAGAATACTCTAGTGGTGCACACTTGTAATCCCAGCTACTTGAGGCTGAGGCAGGAGGCTGAAAAGTTCAAGGCCAGCCTGAACAATTTAGTGAAATCCTCTCTTGAAATAAAATAAAAGGGCTGAGGATGCAGCATAGTAGTAGAGTGCTTGTCCAGCATGTGTAAGGCCCTGAGTTTGATCCTAGAAACACACACACCCCCCCCCACACACACACACAGATAGATAAAGGTAGAGAAGGTTTACCTGTGTGTATATCTGTGACTTGAAGTCTAGGTGTTTGCTTCACAATTTTCTTCTGGTTGGTGGATATATCTTCAAGTGCAAAGGAATGGAACTAGATTACTATTTCCTAGTGCAAAATTTGGTATATAAGATAATTATTATTTCTTTAAACAAGGTTTGTTACTGGGGCAGGGGGTGACATAAAAATCAGGACTTCGTTCCTGGTGTGTTGTTCTAAGATAACTGGGACGTGAGCAAACACTCTTAGTTAACTCAGATGGATGCTGAATCCTAAGCATCTGGAGACTTGAAATTCAATAATTGGGACATTTCAAACAGAATTCAAAGAACTCATTTCTATTCTATCTTGATGTATCACAATGAAAGAATTGCTATGGATGAATTCTAAGTACCAGGTATTTTCCCCATCCTCATTACCTGTCCTCATTTGTAGTTAGCGTATTTGCTTAGCTGCCTCAGTTTAACCGAGGATTAAATTTCATTAACAGATGCAATTAGAAAGTGCAGTTTATAGACTGAGTCTGCTTTATACCCTAACCAAATCAACATAACTATGATCAATGCAATTGATCTTAAAAAAAAAACTCAAGCAGATAATTAATAGTGCTTTTTCTTAAAAAAAAATAAGAACATTCACTGAAGTCAACATGTGGACGTAGGTCTAGTCTCCTTCTCATCACCTGAACTTGCAGCAAGAAATTGTCCCTAGAATGAGATGGAATGAAGCCCAGCTAAGCCTGCTTGCCTTTTTTCCTCTTAGCAGATACATCTTCCCTTAGGTGAATGAAGATAGAAGGGAGTGATAGATTTTTACATAGTCCGCTATTAGCCTGCCTAGATACACTCTAGAGCTAATCCCAGGAGGGTTGCCTGAGAAGCAGAAATTAAAACTCACTCCTGAACACTTCCCTTTCACATCTTGAATCTCTGTCTCTTTACAGCAGTGGTTCTCAATCCTGGCTACACATTGGAATCAGCTGGGGTGTCACAAAAATTCTAACATGCCCCACCATAGGAATCTGATGTACTGGATCTGGGATGCAGTCTGGTGACTAAGGGTTTGCAAACCCGCTCAGTGATCCTAATGGGATGAGAGCAGCAGCTTTCCAGTTAGAAATACCTTACCTGGGGCCAGGTAAAGCAAGAATGCAGTTGGAGATTTAGGAAAAGAAAAGGAGGTGCTCTTGGTATGACAACTGCTCTACCAAAAAGCAAGTTGTGTATTCAAGTAGTAACTGTGCAAAGCAATCTTATTTGCTCTGGCCTCATGCTTACAACCAATGTTTGCATGAAGCTAGCCTGCCTAACACAATGACTTGCAGTCTTTCAGCCAAACAGTGCATTCACTCTCATATGGGCTTGAAATGGGCTTCTATTTTAAACACAATGGTATTTTTAATAGGCAATCCTAATTTAAATACAGCCAACTGAAATCTTAAATAGTGCAGCATTGTTACTTCACATGGGGGCAATCTTAACATGAATAATACCAGAAATGAAATAATTGCTGAAATATTTCTAATCTCAAACTACTAGCTTTGGTAAGATTTTGTGGGATGTACTATTTTTACCAACTGGAACAAATTCTAAACCAGGAAAAATATATAACCAAGGTCTGGCTTTTTGAAGTAAACAGTCTCTCATCTTTGATGAAGTACATGCGGCTGACAATCTGTTGATCCTTAATGTCATTACCTCTATCATTTGCATGAAATTGCATCTTCTTAGTATACAACTGTACAAGATGAGTCTGATAGCCAAGTTAAAACAATCTACATATTATGCTAAATCAAAGATTAGGCAGGTAACCAATTTGAAAATAATTTTCAGTTGGAATTGTCCTTGTGTGAATTGTCAAATAAGGCTTGCATTCATGCAACAAACTAAAAATTTCACTTAAGAATTGGAAGCAAGGGCTGGAGTGGTGGCTCAGTAGTTACAGCATTTGCCTGGCATACACAAGGACCCAAGTTCAAACCCCAGTATCATATACACAACAAAGTCTCATAGAAATGAAGACCATGTGATAAACTAAATAAAATTGATTCTCTCTCTCTCTCTCTCTCTCTCTCACTGTCTTTAAAAAAATGGAAGCAAGCAATAGATTTTTTAAAAATGGTGTGGGGAGTTGTATAGCCTTGCCAATTGAAAACAACAACAACTACAAAAAGAAAATCAAATCAATTAAATAAAAAGCTCTCATTTAAACTTTTAGTTCGGTCCCTAGAGCAGGAGGAGTAAAGGCCCCCTCATCTCCCTACTTCCACCTGTCAATCTCCCGTTGGTGTGTTCACAGGGGCTTGTCTTCTGGGTACTGAGCAAGGTGGAGAAGGCCAGAGAGTAGTTCTTAATGGACAAACAGAAAAAAATACAGTACCTTTGCTTAACCAATAGCTTTTTTACATATATTAGACTTTTATAGTTACATATTGTAGTTGTGCTTACCTCAATAAACTCATACAAACATAGAATTCAATTTCAGTTCATATCTTCCCCCAACTTTTCCCTCTTGTCCTCCCTCCATTCTCTTTCCTCTACTCTACTAAACTTCCTTTCACACATTTATTTATTTATATTTGATTGTCAACCAATAGCTTTTCCCTCCCTTTCCTGACCAGCCAAAACACCTGAGTTCAACTAATTTCTGACCAGTAAGATGTCAACAAAAGTGGTAGGGAAAATTTTTTTCCAAGAGTATACAGAAATCTGGGAGCTATTTTCTCTTCTTTCCCTGACACCGGTAATGCAGCATTGGAGCCTAGAGCTCCAGCTGCCCTTTTGGAGCATGAAGCAACCTTGCAGCTGGAAAGCGTTACTAAGGATGAAGAGTAGAAATTTATAAGGAGCTTAGTTCTCTAGTGACTGAAGCCACCATACCAACCCTGGATTCCTACTGTGGACTTGTTTCTGATGTTAGTCAGTGTTTCATCACAGTGACCAAAATACCTAACAAGAACTTAGAGAAGGAAAAAATTTATTTTGTATCATATTTGTATCATAGTTTCAGATACATAGTTTTAGTCCATGGTAGGCCAACTCCCTTGCTCTGGGTTCAAGGTGAAGAAGAACATCATGGCTGAAATGCATGATAGAAGGAAGCTGCTCCACTCATGGTGGCCTGAAAGCAGAGCGGGCGAGGAGCAGGGGCCTCAGGGAAGGCGCGCAACTCCAGAGCACACCTCAGTGACCCACCTCCTCCAGTCATGCCCGACCTGCCTACAGTTGCCACTCAGTTAATCCCTTCAAATTATCATCCGTCTAATGGGTTAATCCACCCATTAGGTCTCAGTATTCATGATCTAATCATTTCACCTCTGAATATTCCTGTATTAACATAGGAATTTTGCTTTTGGGAGACACTTCCTATCCAAACATAACATTTCCTTATGAAAGAAAATTAATCCTTATATATTAAAAAAGCAATAGTACAAAAGTCTCATCTTGTTATGTATTAGGTGCCAATTACATAGTTAAGGTATGATCTACATATTTTTAAATTGCTACTTTTCATTTTTTTTATTTAGCTTTAAGCAGTCACCTTTTTGTAAGTTCACAAAATGTATCTAACTGCTCACATGCAGCCACCGTCTACTTATGAGCTGTACTCAGTGGAGATAAAGCTGTGTCTTGTCAAGAAATGGATACAATCCTTAGGTATCCGCAATGCTGCTTAGTATATCAAGTGAATGGATGGGTGGATGAAACATTCCTACTTGTGTCAGATTTTTTTTTAGCATGTGAACCAAGTGCACACCTCATCAAAAGGTTGATGATTTCTTGTAAATATGACAACAGATACTCTAATAAGTTCAAAGTCAAACAGAGCTGGGAAATGATGTGTGACTTGTCCTTAGGAATGTAAAAGACAACATTTCTTAAGAAGTGCATGAATATGAATGAGAGGATGATCATTATTTACATATGACCAAATAAACATAGCATTTCTGTTGGGCACCTTTTAAGCTGTTAGATTTTCCACAGAATATATTTCAGCTTTGCTTTGCTTGGTTGGTGATCATAGCACTGAATTTAATAAATAGATGTTATTGAATTTCCTTGGAATGTTCCTAGCAATAAAACATAAATTTAGTGCACAATTGGCTATGATACATGGCCATTTATCTATAGTACCTACAGGTAAAGAAAGCTACTTTAGATTTTCTGGACCTCAGTTACCTAGCTTTAGCTATTTTGAGGATATAAGTTACTTCTTTAAAAAAAAACTATACATTCATGAAATGAGATTTTTTTTGCTTATACTGATTATGTTACACTACAGTTTTGCTAGTGTCATTTATAATTGGGGATTTCTTGGAACAGTATGTAAAAGACAATTTTGAATTGCAGGGAAGAGAAGAAATATCACAGAACTTTTAATTCTGGCCCTGAGCCACTTAGCTGGACAATTTGATCAGATCAGATTTAGTTGTTGTTTGTTTTGTTTTTACCCGGGTGGGCACTATTGGCATTTTGAACTACTGTATGATATTGATCTGGCCACTGGTCCTAAAAATGTTGAAAAAGAAGTACATTCAGCCAGCTAGAGAGCTACTTCCAGAGTAGCACCTTGATTTGTCTGATCCTGACCTTGAGCTCCAGGGAAGATGGATCAACTCTGGGAGCAGTGATAGAGTTTAGGAAATGTAGTGCAGTTGAAATAAAAAGGGGAGGGATGCTGAAATGATGTAGATCACTTCGATATACATCTATGGTGACTTGTTTCCGTTTCCTCCTCTGTCTTAAACCCTTTTTATTCTAATTACAGTCACAATTTGTAGCCTAATTTTACAGACATCCACATCTCCCCTTCATTTTTCCCTTGTAGACAGTCTGACACATTAGGACATCTTGTTCATGAATTCAGTATTCTACAGTAACTTGAAGATCTTGATACAGAATCTCTCTAAATTGTGATAGAGAGGTCTTCCTTCCAAATTGAAGATATTTTGAGTGATCATCATGATGCCCATAAAACTGATTTCACTGGCATACATCAGAAACTATTTCGTGAAACTTTAAAGCAGGCTGGTGATAACCACAATTAGAAGGTGGTATGTTCCTAATCTGCTTAAAAGCAAGCAATGTCATAATGTCTATTTGAAGTTGTTAAAAATTTTAAAGACATTATTTAGAAGTTGTGACTTAACAACTAAATCTGTGACTTTGAAGTAAATTTATACTTTAAAGGGGATTTATTATCAGTCAAGTTTTTGGATTTCATACCCTACTGGAAATCTGAAGAAGTTAGAAGTTCTAAACTGCAGTGTCTTGAAAGGGCACGTATATATAGCTATGACATTGTTTCAGCAATGAACAGTATTTTAAAATAAGAATTTATTTTCAGTTGTCAAATTTTAAAACTAGAGATCAGGTTGCTATAGTTTAGACCTGAAATGCTGCCCAAGGGTCAATCCATCTGTTAAAAATCCTGGTCACATGCTTGTGCACCACTGGGAGGTAATGGAACTTTTACAAGGTGAGAAATAGTAGAAGGAAATTGGGTCATTAGAGATGTGCCCTCGAAGGAGATATTGAGATGATGACCTCTTGCTGTCTCTCTCCTTTGGTTCCCTGATACAACCTCCTCTATCACATGATGTACTATAGCTATCATAGGCCAAAAGGCATTATGGCCAAGCAGCCATGAACTAAACCTCTGAAATAATGGTCCAAAATGGACCTTTTGTCCTTATAAGTCTATCTCAGGTATTTGTTGCAGCACCTGAAAACTAACACTCAGGTATACAGTAAAACAAGATGTTCATGGCATTTTTGAAACACCATTTAAACTCCAAGTGAACCTTAAACACCTCAAGCCAAATGTATGCTGGATAGAGTATACTGTAGTTTGTGGAAAATTTTTAAATACGAAAAATTCCCATTACGCTTCACATTTTACCTTGGAGAATTTTCTCGCCAAGGTTCTATTTGAACTGAGGTCAAAAATCAGTTACTGTGTGGGCTTTTCTGAAGGGTTTGATTTAATGAAAAGGACTAGTTATTGCAACATATGCTGCCTTTCTTTCAAAAGATTTCCTTAAAGCCTGATGATTAAAGCTGAAGGAGAAAGGAATTTGTACTTTTCAAATGTTGTAAGAAGCACCCCGTGGTGGGAGGGAGAAACCAAAAAAACAAAGTTCTGAGGCCCCATATATAATGAATAAATACTCCTTTTAGCTTAAAAGTTATAAAACATCAGTTATTTTCACTTCTTTTTGAAAGTATTTTTAAAAACCAGTGTACATTTTACAAAATACCCTTGTTTATACCCAAAGAAAAGTGAAGTGTTTTATTTTAAATTTTTTACAAATGTAAAATAGGAACTATTTCAAATATTCAACATGTATTTTTAAAAGTCTAAGATACTAACTTATTGCAACTCTCATTTGCGGAGTGTCTTCATTGGGATTCCCCAGACGTAGAGTCTGAGAGTAGGTTTGGAGTATGAAGAGTTTATCTGGGTGGCGATTTCAAAAAGCATCAGTTTGGGGTAGAGAAAAGCAAAGAGAAAGGAAGGCAACTGGTATAGTATGAGTTAACAGGCAAGCTGCACCATGGGCAACTGGAACCTAATCCCATTGGGGTACTCTGAGCAAGAGTATGAAATGCACACCTTATTGTTGTCCCACTTGAGTGGCAAGGGAGCCGGGGTATTTATCCAAAAGCTCCCGTTATTAGCCTTTGATGGATGTACACATCTGGTTTGTAAAGCATTCTGTTCAACTACTTCCTACTCACTCCATACTTGGCTGTACTGGATTCCAGCAAGAAGGCTCCGGGGCAGAGAGTTCCAATTCTTTGCATTAAAAGTCATTGATATGAGTTCAAGGGAATAACGAAAACCGAGAAAAATATTAACAGGAAGCTGACTACATCTTCTAAAAAGAAAAGCTGACTGACTATAAAATCCAACTACATGGTAAGCAAACATTTCCCCTAAGGACATATAACAATAGTAAAATACATATGAGAGATCATCAAAACCCCTAGCAATCAGAGAAATGCAAGTTCAAGCACAGCCTGAAGCCGATTATTGGTTGTTATCAAATTTTTATTAAAAAAGTCAAACTCCAATGAAGCCTAACATAAGCAGGTTGCTGATGGTATTAAAAATATTAGAGGGGCTGGAGCGGTGGCTCTGCGGTTATGGCACTTGCCCTGCAAGCACAAGTACACAGGTTCAAATCCCAGCACCCACGTACACAACTAAGTGTCAGAGCAATGAAAGCCATGTGAAAAACTCAAAAAAATTGATTCTCTCTCTCTTACTTTTCTTCTCTCTTTAAAAAAAAATTAGAATCATTTTTAAAAGCAATTTGTCATTGTATTTCAGTAGGTAAAGCAATTTTTACATGCTTTGACTTAGTGATTAGATTTCTAGGAAATAAGTAGATGAGATGAAGAAAACTGAGGAGAATGATAATCCTGGGTATCCAGAAAACAAAATTGTTAAATAAACTTTAGCATATACCATTACTGTTTGTTTACATAGCAAACAAGATTGTCATTGTGAAAATACATAATATCAAAATAAATGGTTAAAATGTAACAATAAATGTTGCACAAAAATACAAGCATTCTACTTACAACTATCTGATTTTTCAACAGTATTCGTGCCAGTGCCAATTATGTTTTATTTTCAAGTTGCAGAAAATCCAACTCCTATTGTTTAAACAATGAAATTTATTGCCTTGAGTAACAGGAAAGTCCAGCACTGGGGCTTCAGGTTTGATCCATCTAGCAATTCAACCAAGTCTTAAGGGTCCTGTTGTTTTCTTTCTCTACTCTTCCTTCTAAATTCTGCTTCATGCTAAAGCAGTCTCTCCTCTTAATTATCATTTTCATACTTCCAGAGCTAGAAAGCCCATGCTGCCTTGATCACACTAAGCGTCAAGAACGAGTGCTTCTGTCCCTCAACCACTGAACAAATCCCAAAGTTCATTCTTATTATCTGGGTTACATGCCCATTACTGAACCAAGAAATATGGTGGGGGGCATAAAATTGGTTATAAGCCAATTATGGCACTGATAGAATCAATTCCATTCTAAATCTGCACAGTAAAGGAGGCATAGAATAGGTGCTAAGCAAGCAATACCAATATCTACTATGGTGTATGACTATATGTGTGTATGTGTTTTTACATGTGAGTGTTTTTATATACAGATATATACATACACATTCTTCATGAGGGGAAACAACCAAACTTACCAAGCTCATTCATTTTGTCAATGATTCCTTCAGTCAAAAGATATTAAATACCTGCCTTATTCCAAACACTATTCCAGGCACTTTGAACACAGTATTAAATGAGACAGACAAGGTCCCTTATCTGATGGAACTGACATCCCAGTGGAAGGAGAAAACCAATAAATGAATAAATGAATGAACAGAAAAAATGATACAAGGAACTCAAAGCAAGATGCCAGTTGGAGGGACCAATGGATTTTGATTTTTTGAAGTTTTTACAGAAGTGTTCTTTGAGGAGTAAACATTTAAGCTGAGATTCTACAGAAATAAGAGCCACTCAGGAAGAGATTAGGCTACAGAATAAATCAAGAAAGAACTTATTAGGACAAAGGTAAAACAATCCTGGGATTTTAGAGAAATCGCTAGAAGTCCTGTGGGGCAGAGATGGTGTTTGAAAAGGAGAGTGAATGAGAAGAGATTGGAGCTGTACGTAGATACCAGATCATGTAGAACTTTGGAAACCATGATAAGCTGGGTTTTGTGCAAAGAGTAACAGCTCTCATTGGAGTATAGTTCGTAGAGAAAACAAGATACCTGTTTATGTCTCTAAAAGCTCCCTGAGTCCTGTTCATAAAATGCACTGTGGAGTGACAATAGGGAATCCAGTCAAGAGCGGGTGTGGAAGGTGGTGAGCTGAACTGAGAGGTAATAGCTGAAGAGGAGGGGACGTATTGGGAATGGATTTCATGAAGATAATGTCATATGTGGTATTGATGGAAAAAAATACAGGAAGCTGTGAAAGCCAAAAAATAAAGGCTGACAGTCAAAATTTTTGCTTGAGCAACTGATGGAGTCACAGGCTGTGACCAAGATGAGAAAGACAAGGAAAGAAGATTTGGGGAAAAAAAAAAACAACAGAATTAAGAAACTGATATTTGAGCTGTTGGTTAGTCATGTATACAGGGTCAGTTATATATTTTCTGGAAATATGAAAGTGCATAAAGGAAAAGTGCCATTAAATTTACTAAAATCTAAAATTTGTTTCTTTGTTCTATGGTCTCGAATTGTCATGGAGTTTCAAAACTTTACTACTTAATGTCATTCTAAGTAAAGAAAAAATTAAAATTTTATATCATCTGTATGGGTTATTTTTTTTACCATGTATCTTTATAAATTGCAAGTTTTAAAGCAAATATAAAAGCATTTAATTTGTATACCAAATCACCCAGTGTATGTAATTCCTGTTTCATAGTTTGTGCGAGCCTGTGAACTTTTCTCTGAACATGTTAATAGAAATGCTTTTGACAAGTTCTGTTTGTAATGGCAAGTGGGGCTCTCCTAGCTGCGAGGCGTGCCCCTGAGCTCTCAACCCTTGAGGATCCATGGAAATCTGTGCTAGTGAGCACAGCAAATGCTGTATGTGATGAGCAGCAAGGAACAAGGGGTATGCATTTTGTGATATCTCCTCTGCTCCTGCACATTCTCCATTGACCCTTCCGACTTCAACGACAAACATGAGTTCAAAGACAAAAGAAGAATTTCAGGACAGCGCTCAAAACATTAAATCAAGCATGGGTGCTTTCGAGTATTGATGCAGTGTGCTTAAATACATCTCACACTCTATATTCATGGGAAAATGGGTAGTAAGTAGATTATCAGAGTCTGGAATTTTCAGGAAAGTTCTCTGCTGGAGACACAGACTTAGGAAATATTTGTATTTATGTATATTTTAGGCCATAGACTGTATGAAAGCACCTAACAGTTCTGTGATGGACAAAGTGACTCCAAAAAGAACCCAAAGGACTCCAGCAATATAAAATAGGATGGACCAGCAAAGGTGCCTTGAAAGGAAAAGGCCAGTTTCATAGAAGGAAAGCAGGAATGTAAAATCCTACAAACCACTGAAGACAATATTTAAAATACAGGGGCCCCAAGGCACCAAGTTTAATCCACACCACCACAAATTTTAAAAAATTAAAAATAATGAAATGCAACCGAGAGGCAGGGTCACTTAACATTGAAATCTTCAGAGCAGTCAAGCAAAATGAAAACAAAAATGTCATCATGTAGTCTGACAACGTGGAGATCATCGGTGACCTGGATGTTAACAGCATCTCTAAAGAAATGGGAACAAAGTTCACATGAACATTCAGACGTGAGAAATCAGAAAGCAAGGTTACAGCTTTTTCTAGAACTCTTCTGAGGAAAAGGAGCTGAGAAATGGGGCTGTATTTGCAGAAGCATGTGGTATCAAGGGAGTGATACTGACAGGTGTGCTGTAGTTCACTTTAATGCTGTGTGCAATGCTATGCCCTAAGCCTACTGTAAGTTTTATCTTTTTCAAATTTTTGGACACTAGGACTATATCTAAAGATTTTTTGTATATTTTAAAACTATACATTTATAAATGTGCATATGTACATTTTTATTTATTTTCCAAAGAAGTTTGCCAATTCCCCCTCCGATCTACAGGGACAAAATGCTCCCAATTGTTCACATTCTCATTCACTTATGTGGACTCTGGCCAAATGACCTTTCTAACCCTGCTGCAAAAAGCCCAGGTTCTAGATGGCCTCACTTTGGGTTTCACTTTGATCTGTGCTCATCAAGATTTACTTTAAGTTCTCCAAAGCAGAACAACTTTTTTTCTTTTTGTTTGTTGTTTCTTTCTGAGCAGGACTCTGGAGTATCAATGGGTGATTAGAGTGATAGCTTCCTTCTTTCAGGCTATGTTCAAAGGAAAACAAAACAAAGAGCCAAGAATTCCAAGCCTCTTTAAGCCTGTTATTTCAGAGTAATTGAACATTTACATTTTTGCAATTGGTGGCTAATGGACATATTCCATGGGTAAAAGAGGAATAGGACAAATGCAGATTTCTTTAGAATTTCCTCTAAGACTTTATTTTTTAAAAGTCTGATTCATGTTTGAAGCATATAATTAGATCTCAAAGGTTTCAGAAATCAGTTTATACAACAAAAGGGAAAGAATCAGGACCAGAGAACAATCTTGTTTAAAATGCTGAGGTTACAAACATGATATTTTAGAATCATAGAAGAATTCTGTTTGGGAAAAAACAGAAATAAAAAGTTATTATCAGTCCTAATCATTTTTACTTACACACATACACACACACACACACACACACACACACATACACATACCACTTAATAACTTAGTTTGGGTTGTCCAGATGTTGGTTCCAAGATAAGGACTTGAATGAAAATAATGTATTTTGAAGAAATTCCCAGGGAATAGTATCAGAGGTGTGCAGAGTCAGACATGTAAGAGATGTAATCAATCAGTAAAAAGGTTATCCAGTTAGTTACTACTACTACTATAGTCAACCAGAGTTAATCCCACTGGAAACTAGGAGGCAGGACCAATACAAGCATCACAGTTTCCCTGCCTGAGGTTCCAGGGAGTTGGGGTATTTATCTACTAGCTGTTTTTATTCATTAGCTGAGGGCTGTTTCTGATTGACATTAAATTTTTCTCCTCCAACCTGCGAGGCATTGAGTAGGCTCTGAAGCAGATAAGTCTCCCTAGCCCAAAAGATACAGAGGCTGTGGTTAGAAGTCAGGTCCAAATGCAATAAAATAAGAGGATGACATGACCATGGAACTAAGAGAAGCTTGAGGGTTGGGTATGAGGGAAGTCACAATAATAATTAAAACAAAGGGGCTGGAGCAGTGGCTCAGCAGTTACGGCGCTTGCCCTGCATGTGTGAGTTCATGGGTTCAAACCCCAGCACCCATGTACACAACTATGTGTCAGAGCAACAAAAGCCATGTGAAAAACTCAGTAAAAGTTGACTCTCTTTTTTTTCTCTCTCTCACTGTCCTTCTCTCTTAAACAAAACAAAGCTTCTTCAGAATTGTGTCTGATACTATTCCAAGTGGGAACCACCTACGGCTCATTTAGAAAATTTCATCTAGTGAAGCCCATTGATTAGCTTAGGAGGACATGAAGGCCCTGTGGCATTTAGTGACTTGCTCAAGGACATGCAAATGTAGTAGTGAAATTAAACATCTTGACATAGTAATATGTGAGTTTCAAGAACATCAGTAAAATGCATCTTTAAATATTTAGATGGAGAGGAAGAAAATAGCTGTCTCAGAAGTTCAAGTGAAGCATTTCAAAATGGAAACTTTTTAGTTTATTCTTTTCTCCACTCAGACTCAGAAACAGACAAAGACACTAGGCTAGACAACTTTCAAATTCCAATAGTTGTCCTTTTGCGATGGAAGATTACTGTTCCCACAAGATATGTCTGTGGATAGAGAGGGTCCATGTGACTCCCACGTTTTCCTCCTTGAATCAGACATAAATTTAGCAAAGGATTCACAGAAATTGGACAGAGCCCTCCGTATCTCCTTCAATTTAGGCCAAAATCAAGCATTGACCCCTTTGGTGAATAGGTTTGATCACCTTAAGTAGGAAAGCACATGGCTGTTTCTCAGCTCACCCCAGAGTGCTAACAGAAGCTTCCGATTGATTGCAAGGCTAGGCTGGAAGCCAAAGTGGAATTCCAACCTGATACATCCTTGATGTGATTTCCCATTGGCCCATCCCAGAAGAGTAGATATCCACCCCACCGCCAGAGATCCTGGCCTATGCGCCTTGTTTTGTTCCTTTATTTCTTACCAGTATTGAGCTTAAAAGTATAAATTAGTTACACTTTGAAACTGATCAAAGTAAGAAAGAAAACCTCTTGCTTCAAGCAGGAACCCGGCTTTCAAATATTTGCATATTAATTAAGTCATAAGTACTAATGAATACTTTATAAGATACAATAAAAACATCCAGTAAAAATCAAACATATTCACATATATTCAAATAAAGTGCTTTAAGTGTTTTTAGATTGCTTAGAAAATATAACTTCTAAAATCCCAAAAAGAAAATATAATTTCTTTTTCAATTTTGTAAATTACTTCCCACTTGACTAAATTAATAATTAAAGATAATCTTCTGATAATTGGTGGGCATTTCTGCCTAATTTTCAATAAAGGTAGTAGTTTAGTCTCTCCTCCTGAAGCACTAAACCTGATTTCTTATCTTAATAAAGAAAAGCTACTAAGGAGTTCAGAGACTATGCTCTGCCATCGTAAGCACTCCAAAGAGCCCATCTCTGTTATTGATGAAATTCCTCCAGTCTGGAATGAACAAACTGTAAAGTAATAAATAAGAGATCAAGGAGAAAGAACGAACACTCTGTGACCAGACATTCGTAACTCTAAATATAGTTTAACCATGCCTCTTCACTGTGTTTTAGCAAAACGTTTAGAGATAACACTTCATACTGACTTCCTTCCAGACGTCACTTCCAGTTAATAGGTTAAATGTATTAACTTCAATTTTCAATGTAAGTACACGTGTTTGTGTACATATACGCAAATATGTACACATATACACACACATATATAATTGCTAAAACACAAGCTATTTTTAATGTATTTAGCAAATATATATCTTATAAAGAAGTAGAATACAATTCTTTATTCATATTTCCTTTTGAAGGCAAGTTAACTTTCTTGCATCTCTCTATTAGTGTTTTTGTCTTCCTAAAAACTTTTTTCTAATGGAAATAAAGTTAAATGTGGGAATATGTTTCATGACTTTTTATTTTTTCATATTTTTTAAAGTGGTAGTCATCGATTTAATGATGAAGTATGCAAGAGTCCACACCTCACCTAAATTTCTGTGAGTTGTTCCAGGCGATGTATGACAGTGATTGAGATTTGTACTTGAGATAGAAGCAAACTACAGGCATTGCAGGAAGCACAGGAGTAATTGGAGAATTCACCTGAATTCTATGGTGACAGGTCATGGAAAGCAAGTAGAAAACTCCAACAAAGGACCTTGGGGTCAGGAGAAAATGAGAGATTGATGATAAATAACATTAACAGTATACCAGCAATCAAATCATGTATTTTTGTATGTATTTTTGTAGACATGTAAGGGATGAATACATTCAGACTCTTGAAAATAACTTTGTTAAGTCAAAAAACCATTTCACATTTTTGATGACTTTTAAACTTAAACAATCTTAACTGGCAAAGAAGAATAATACAAACTTTAAATATTCCCCCATGATGTGTGTCCTAGTTTAGTTTATAAGCCTTAGTACCTAAGGGGTCTTATGAGAACTGACATTTTAAAAAAATGTTAATAAATTTAAAATGTTAAAGGTAAATGCATAGGCAATAAACCATGTGATTTCTCTCCTCATCTAATTATCAATTACTTTTAGATTTTTTTTTCTCTGTCTTTCTCATTTGATTTTGTTTTCAGTGTTAAAATGCCAAGGAGCTCATTATTGCTTCCTGTGCTTGGATGTGGGGTAAAAACCGTTTGTGCTTTTATATATACCAGATTCTCATTATAGCTGGATCCATGCATGTGGGCTGTGGAGCCTCCGCCTTTGTGAACATGTCTTTTAAAATTGCCCCAGTAACTAATGAACCTGACCCCTTCAGCCCATAGGGATCTCTTTCATCTATGCTCTAATAAAACTTACTAACAATTAACTCATACTCCTAACCTTTGTTAGCCTTTGTAATTTATTTTTGGTGTACTCATTTCTTTGTCCTCACTGATTAATAGTTTAGTAAGGGCAAGGACTATGCAAACGTCTTATGTGTGCTTTACAGACACTAATCTAGCATTTGGCACTTACTATATCTGCTGTTAATAGTTTCTTGAATATGCCAACTTTCTTTGGATGGCATGAGACAGCCACTTACGCATAATTCTTCTCTGTAGAGGAGTTAAAGTAATATTTCAGTCTGTGAAGATTGTAAATAATCAGATCTGAACAGCCCTTAATCTGTTCAAGCATGGTGAGGGAAGGAAACAAAACTGTTCACCCATAAAAATGAATGAATGAAAGATAACCTTTCCTAAAGAAGAAATGGAATAAAAAAGGTAAGTGTTGATTGGTTGCAAGAACCAAGTTATAACATGTAAGTTATTTGAAAGAGGAGTAAACATATTAAACATATTAAATACAGAAAGTTCTATGCAGTTAGTTCCAACCAGTAGTATTTAAAGAACTATCCAGAGTAAATCAGTTTAAATTCTTAGGGTAAAAAAAAAAAAGATTTTTTTCTCAGTTATTTCTCTGGACTTTGTAAACTCTGTACATATCCTCTTTGTCCATTTCCACTCAAGGTCATTAAAAGAGAAATCAACCATGACTTGGATGCCTATGAAATAAATCACAATGTTTCATAGTCCCTTCTGTTATCACTTGAAGCAATGATACAAACTCTTCTTTAAGTCTATCATATGTAATCACAATAAGTGGATCAAGAACAAGAGAGGTATTCATATGTAGACCTGAAGAAAATTTTTAGAGCAATCACATCTTCCTAAGAATACTCATTCAATAGAAACAAGTAAATGTAAGTCTATTATTATAGACAACAGAATATTAATCTTGCCTGTTTTTAGAGCACCTCTTTTCCTTTACATATACTTCCCTGGTATTTACTTTGTTGGAAGATTGATCATTTTGTAGGCCCCCTTGCCTCCTCACTACCACCCCCTTGTATCTATGCTTTAGATGTGTAAGTTTCTATTGTCTTCCACTCTGGCTCAGCAGTGTGATGCACTTTGGAAATGAGATGCTGGCAAACGTGACATATACAAAGAAAGAAAAGCTCTGGTGCAGTTGGACTTGCTCTTGGGGCTATCCTCTGACAATTTCATAAAAAGGATGTGTCCAGGCTAGCCTGCCAGAGAAGGAACACATGGAGTAGAGCTGAGTGACCACATTTATCTCAGCCAAGTTCACCCTCCAGAAGCCAAAAGCAAGTCCACTTGACACAAGAGAGCAATCTCAGCCAAGACCAGCAACTGCACAAGTGTGAACAGAACAGTTCCTCATTTTTTAAGCCACTAGGTGTTGGAACAATTTGCTGCATACATTAATGTGACTATATCTAATTGATACACCTTGAGTTCTCAACATTAAAATTTAATTGTTTCTCATTAATCACAAGTACAGAAGCATATGGACAATAAATGGCAAGTTCTTAAATATGTCCATGACCTTATTCTTAGGATGCGGTAAAAAAATTTAATTAAAAATACAATGGGTTTTTTTCCTACAGAATGCTAAGAGAGTTTTGGCTGTCTTAATTTTCAATAATTTTTTCTCACAACTATCTGGTGTTCTGTGGCCTATGACTAACTCATAGGGTGATGTCAAAAGTCCATCCCTGACCCCCAGGTTGGGGGTCACACTGTGGTACTACTCATACTCCAGAACTCTTCTTGAGATCAGGCCAAGATTTATCTCCAGCTGAAACTGCATCCTTGCTTAGCTTCTGCCCCCACCTATCTTTCTTCCCTTTATATTTCTACTGCGAGATTCTCTCAATAATTCACTGTATTAGGATCCTCAGCTTACACTCTACTTCTATGCAACCTAACCTAACATACCCAGGTCAGAAGAATTTTTATGGAATACACATATTATCTCACATTCTGACTGTTGATAAAACTTTACTATCTGCGTGCTTACTTTGAGCAAAGAACACCCTTTGATTCCTGCACTTACTGAAATACCACTTTGTAATTTCTCCCCATTTACTCCTGCATAGCTGGTAGAAACCTGGAAAATGCTTTCAAGAGGAGTTTTCGATTTTGCATTTTGAATATTGGATCTGCCTTTATCTAAGTGAGAAGAAGAAGAAACGAAATTTCAGTGTATTGGCATGGCATTTAAGGTGGAGAAATTGAGCGTCAGTAGGCAATCATGTGGATCTGCCATTTATGGCTGAATTATACCATTGTAGCTACTTAACATGCTGAACCGTTCCTCTCTGTCTGGAAAAATCATAAAAAGGGACCCGTCAGCACTCTGAGTCACTGCTAAGAAGCTTATGCATCCTCACACCTGCATTTAAATGAGTGTTTCCGGGGCAAAAAATAAGGACCTTAGAGAAATGAAATGAAGTACTGTAGCAGAGAAAAACAATATTGGCTTCTGTGAGCATTTGTACATTAACTGCAGGAAGAACACATCTAGAAATAATTTCATTATTAACAGCAATCATTTCTGAACAACTTTTTACTTCTTATGTTCTTTTTTAAATGAGGAAAGATCATATAAGAAGGATAACAATCAAGTGACAGAATTTGATAATGCTCAAAATATAAAGGAGCAGTAATTAATAACAGGCCATAGTGCTTTGCACCAAGTAGAAATTCTACAAATATATCACAAATACATAAATAATGTCAAACATAGGATTTAGAACTGAGACTTGAAGTACCTCATCTTCAGTCTATTCTGATGTTTTATTCTTAATGAACATAACTTAGAGTGCAATATATGAATCCTATGTATACATCTTGATGAATTTATATACAGAGAGAAAATCACTAGCCATACTGAAACAGAGAATAAGCCTTCTCCATTACCTCCCCACCTATAGGACACCACTATTGTGACCTTCTGTCATAGCTATTTCTGATTTTTCATGTTTCCATGTAAAAATTCTTTCCCTGAATAACAGAAGGAGTCACTAGCCATAGATTTCTTCCTGTATCTAGCATCTCTTTAGGTCACCATGATCCCCTCCAAATCATTAATCTTTTGTTACTTACAATCAGAAGAACTCACCCCTACATTGTCTGCATTGAATACTCTTTGGGTTTTCATGTGATCCTTGGAGAGTCAGTTCACTTTCTGGGAGCAAAATGTTTCTAAGACTCTCAATAGTGCTATGCTAGCTGCATATCTGTGTCTAAATGCATGTTCTAGGATGTGTAGTAGGTCTTTTCAGATATCTCTTACCAGCCAGAAGAAGGACTTTCTCTGTACATGTCCTGGAGCAAGTTCCCTCCTGTAGTTCATGAACTAGGGCCTTGTGGCAAGGAAACGCATCCTTGCTAATTTATTATTATTATTAATTATTAACCCTTAACTGCACAGTTAGGGTTGACTCATTCATTCTTCTAGAAAAGCCTCCTGCAAAATTGTTCAAGATGAAATGGGGTTAGGAAGAACTACAGCTTCTTCTCCTTCCGCAGTGCTCTATGCATGTTTTACTCTAATAATATTAAACAGCTTCTAGTTATTGGTATACCACATTGATTCATGTCTTCCTGAAATTTCAAATTTTTAACCTTTCTTGAACAGGAGGCTTTCCCCCTTTTTTGCTCAAGTCTTAGCTGTGTTTTATTTTACAGAATCCCAAGTTCAACCAAATCCCCTTCCTATTGTTTTTATTTTTGATGCTGGGGATTGAACCTAAGGCCTTGTTCATCTTAAGCACAAACTGTACCACTGTGCTACACCCTCAACCCTAATATGCTTCTTTTGTATTATTTCCACTGTTTTCTAAATTTGAGATGGTTTTTGCTCCTTGCCAGCTCCAAGTGCCCAAATACTATTTATTTCTTAAATTCAGATACAGACACTATCTCCATGAAATCTTTCCACCTTCTCCCCAGTGAGTTCATTGCTTCCTTTCTATACATTTCTATGGTTTGTTAATATCCCTTGATGCTTTTTAACTTTCCTGATAGCCTAAAACACACCTTGAGAAAGGGGACTTTGTCTTCTTCAAAACTGGATTCTAGTCCACTTCAGTGCCCCTCTCAGTACTCCACATTCAATAAGTCCTTGCTGAATGGCTACATGCAGACTTCAGTAGAAGAGTGAGTCTACTTGATTAATCACATCAGTTAAAACGAGTCAAAGACATTCTGTTGTATTAGTTACATTATCTGACTTTTGGAAAGGAAATGCCAACTACAGAATTAACATGCCCTTGATATCACAAAGGAGGTATCTCATCCTAAAATATCCTATTAGCATTTCATTTTCTCTGTTTAAAGTGTATGGCTGGCTTATTCTCATCATGGACCTGAGTTTCTGACATCTTGAAGATTTTTGCCTCTAATTCATCTGGAACTTTTTTTTTTTCTAACTTTGCCTGAAGAGCCTTATTTTTCTGGATCTTTTCATCTACTTTAGCCTTTGGCTTTCTTTCCAGGGATATTTTTCACAAAGAAACACAGTTTAGGGAAGGCAGTAAAATTATCAGCACAATAAGTAGAGAAAAAACAAATTTGCATTTAAAAGCAGATACTGGGTCAGTGGCAGGGTGAGGCTTGCTAATTACCTCACTCTGTTAAGATACAGCCTTACAGGTGAGATTTGCACAGTAAAAAGCAACCTGTCATGAAGTTCAGTGATAATACACAAATAGGAGAAACACATAAAATATTAAATTTGCAAATCTGAAGGGTCTCCTTTTTTACATTTTCTGCAAAATTTGGATTAATTAGATTAAAGAAAATTTGAGATTCCCATCAATGTACACCATACTCTGTAAATGAAGGACTACCTTCACCCCCTTTGCATCGTTGTCTTTGGACACATAAATTTCAATTCCCAAATCCATTAGCTTTGAAGTCTGAGTTACAAAAGTGGAGACAGCATTTAAATACAATATGAAATAAAACTTTTGAGATACAGGTTCCCAGCTTTAGATAATATGTTTTAGTTTGACAGTATAGAGGATAAGTCTTGACTATAAGTTATATTAAAGTGATATTTTATTGAATTTGCAGGCCTAAAAATATCTTTTAGAAGATGAAAGTGTTATTAAGTTTGTAAAATTGTGCCAAAAATTTAAGATCAAAAAATGATCTGCTTTCTTGGCTATTGTATAAGAATAATGCCAGAACTATCAAATATAAAAGCAATATAAGAACTCCAAAAGGGAGATGATGTAGGATCTATTTAGCTTTAAAAGAGAGAGAGAGAGAGAGGAACAGTGAGAGAGAAAAAGAAAAAGACTTAGCTTTGAGCAGTATCAACATAGAATTCTCCCAGGACTTACACTAAATGAGTTGGGTTATTATTAATTAGTAGGAATTAAAACAATTATCAAATCATGTATAACACCATTTATACTGTAGCTTGCCGAGGAACCCTCTTAGGAGAGTGCCAGGCAGTTTGATTCTCTGCTTCCTTATATAATAATATAATAATGACCCAAGTGAGGGTTACTCCACAAGAATATAAACGAAACCATCCAAATCAGCCCTCCTTGGGATTCCAAAGTTCAAGAACACAGGAGGGCAGCCACAAGAACAAGGCCCTTTCTCCGTGAAGTAAGCACGAGCCTTTGGTCTCTCCTATTTTCTTTCTTTTTTTTTTCTTCTTTATTTTTATTTTTTGTTTCTTCCTGCTTTCAAAAGCACCTATACTCATGCCTTTAAAGTTGCACAGGGAAGAAATATCACTGTCGTACCTGTCTGGTCACTGTGTTCCAGTTTAAAACTCTTTCTTAAAGTTATAAAATTCTCAAAGTATGGGTTCAACGTCCTTTATCCAATATACTTGGGGCTAAAAGTGTTCCAGTTCAGAGTTTGGGGATTTGGGAATATTTGAATTTATTTTACCAGTTGAGCATCCCTAATCCAAAAATTCAAAATCTGAACATTTACGAGTGTTGGTGCTCTTATTTTGGAACATTTTAGATTTCATATTTTCAGGTTAGAAATGGTCACCTATAGTGGGGTATTAATGCAGAAATTCTCTTATTGAGATTTGCATATGCAGCATAATAAATAGATCCCAGGAGACAAGTAGCATGTGCAATCAGGGTCCTAGATTCTAGTGTTTCCTAGCTGAGTAGCCAGAGTTATTAAATATTTGTGGATGTTTTCAGTTCACTGTACAATAGAATAATGAATGAGGTGACTTCTCTGGCCACTTCCAATTCTGAAAACAGAAGATTTCACAACTACCACCAAAATAAAAAATTTATGAAACTAAATCCGTACCAGATTATCATATGTTGGAAATGTCCCTGTTGTTGGGGTGCATTGGCATGACTCTCAATTACTATAAAAGATTGTTGATAGTTATGTAAGATATTATTCAATGCTTGTTTCTTGAGTGTTACTTCAGGCAAGAGTCTCCACTGGGAATTATAGAGAAGTTCAAGTTTTTTTAAAGCATAATCTGAAGAGGACTGTAGAGAAGGACATGAAATAAATTATTTGTGGAAACAGTAGAAGAGGTAACCATAGTAAATCTCCACACCAGATGAAGGTTATAAATTGCCTTGATTTTGTGATATTCAAATGAGTTAATATATGGCTTGATGTAGAATGTTGATCTTCAAAAACTGCTCATTAAAAAAGAAAATAACAGTTAACACTACCATAATATTTGAAGTGGTCATATCGTTGCGTACAATGAATTGTTACTTAGTCACCTCTCAAAAGTATATGATGTGTCATACATAATACCTGTAACCTGAAGGCTACCATCTGAGGCAAAGATGAGCAAGAAAGATGTTTGAAAACAAATGCTTCTGGGTTATAAGCCTTCTGTGGCCTCTGTGGTGCAGATTTGCTTTCAAGGCCTTAAAAGATAAGTCTTGGGGCTGGAGCATGGCTCGGTGGTTACTGTGCTTGCCTGGCATGTATGAGGACCTGGTTCAAACCCCAGCACCATGTATACAACTGTCAGAAAAACAAAACCCAAATGAAAACATAAGTAAATTTGATTCTCTCTTTCTCTCTCACTGATGCTGTCTTAAAAAAAAAAAATCCCATCAGTGCCCCCTGGGGGTGAGTACGGTCAGCTATAGCTGGACACTCTACGTAGCAGCTGAATTTGAATTGTACCATTGAGGTCTGTGTTTTTTTACCTTACCTTCTCAAATGGAAGCATACCAAACTTAAGATAAAAGCTGAAATTCTTAGATTTTCTACGTTCCCTAGTACTGCAGGGATGACAAGCCTATTTTTCATCGTTGATTTCTTTTATTTTTATTATTTGACTTTCCCATCTTGGTGATTAGACTATACTAAATACACTAATATGGTATAAGTAGACTAAGGGCTCCCAGGACTTTGTGTTTTAATTGATGGAGCTTATGCATATGGTATGCTACATGGAAAAGGGATATGAAGGTTGCAGATGGAATTATGAATGATACTCACCTGGTTTTAAAATAGGATGATTATTCTGGGTGGATAATTTGAATCTGGATTGTCCCCCAAAGGCACCTGCGTCGAAGGCTTGATTCCAAGGTTGGCACTATTGAGAGGTGTTAGAAACTTCAACCTCCCTATTGGGAGGCTTTAAGGTCACTGAAGGCAATGCCCATTGTGGATATTGTGGGACCCCGTCTCTTCTGTTTTTCACATCCTGGCCATGATTTTAAGTTTGTTCTGCCATGCACTCCCCAACATAATGTGCTACCTTGCCACAGGCCCAAAAGGAATGCGGACAACTGACCATGGACTGAAATATCTAAAACTGTGAACCAAAAAGAACCTTCCTTCTTTTAAGTTGTTTACTCAGGTATTTTGATACAGTAATGGAAACTGATACATTGGATTTTTAGTTGGGTCCGGTGTAATCAAAATAGTCCTTAAAAGTGGAACAGGGATTCAGAATAGAGACTGGAGAGATGTCAGGATGAGAAGGACTTAGCTCAATATTGCTGACTTTGAAGGTGGAGGGATCCAAGGAATGCAGACAATCCTTACAGGCTGAAAACGCAAAGGAACATATTTTGCACTAGGACCTCCAGGAACCAAAGCACCCTGCTGGCACACTATCAGCAGAATAACATATGTGCCAGACTTCTCACTGAACAATAAAATAATGTATTTGTATTGTTTTAGGACATAAGGTTTGACATAATTTGTCACAGCAGCAATAGAAATAGTAACAAGAAAAAAAAGGAAAGACCTGTATCAATTTTATTTTCTACTGGACTAAATTTAATTGTTGAATAAATAATTAAATACCCACAAAAGGAACTGAAAATAACCCAAATGGTATTGCTTGTATATTTTACATTTATATAACAAGCTGAAAATAGAAGTAATTCAGAACATACTATTGCAGAATTTATGATAGGTGAGTTTTCCTTGTTACTCTCTGGATTGGAAAAAGGAAATTCTTCAAAGATTCCTCAGCTCAGACATCTCAAGGTTCCTGCTAGGCCCTTCTAGTGTTCCCTAAAAAGACTTTCCTTTCTCTACTTTTATTGTTTGTGTTTTTTTTTTTAATCATCAGTTTAATTGGTAGTACAATGGTCTGGATTTTATTCCTTTCCCCCTGCCTAGTTCATGTGTGAAAATCCCAGCCCCCAAGGTGATAGCATTACGAGGTAGGATTTGGGTGAGTTAATTGATAGAAAAGCCCTCATGAAAGGGACCCCACAGAGATCCCTCACCCTTTGCACCATGCAAGGACGCAGTCAGAAGACAACCATCCATCTATGGACAAGGAACTTGGACCTCATTAGACAATGAGTCTGTCTAGATGCTGAAATTCCCAGCCTCCAGAACTCTGAGAAATTAACTGGCTGCTGATAAGCCTCATCTAGGATATTTTCTTAAAGCAACACAGACTAAGATAGGAACCATCTCCCATAAGAGGGTGAACTCCTCCATCAATCTAAAAGGCAAACTGAGTCACACCAAGTGTGAGAACAAAGAGTTCATTTGCACCAAAATGAAGATGGCCACCTGGGGAGAAAACACACATTAGATTGCCTAGAATAAGCTTTCTTGAAGTAGTATTGAAAAAGTCTGGGTTTTTATAGATTAAAGGATCAAAAAGGAGGTTACAGTAAATCACTTGTCACAATTGCATTGGTAGGTTTATTGGTTGTTGGCTACTTAACATTAAACATTTCAGCTAAGAGTTGCCATAGCAGGAAGGGGCTATTACTTCACTGTAAATGACTAAGAGTACACACCAATATCTAGAAATCTCGTATCTGATACTATCTCATAGTACGTATCAGATCTCTAGAAATCTCATAAATTTTTGGAACATGTTGAAACCACATTTGCACAAATATAGTCTAATATATATATTTGGGGGATTCTCAGGGACCCTCTGTAAAGCCTAAAATTAGTTTTAGATCAAAAAAGATAATTTTAGAATTCGACTTTGGGAAGTTGGTTAAAAATATTAAGTTTTAAAACATTAGATCTAGAATTACCTTGGTTACCTATTTAATCAGAGTGAACAACCAAAGAATATACAGCCAAAAAAAGAAAACCATACAATTTTAACAAAAGTTTAGCCCTTGTAAGACTGAGAAGTCTCAGTTGTTTTAAGGAATCAGGGCCTAATAAGAAACAGTACAACCACAAGAATTTTGTTAGAACACAGTGATACCGGTCCAGTAAAAAATCAGGTTCGTGTCCCACGTAGTTGAAGAATAGAAACAACCAGGCAAGACAGGAAGACAGAATTTTAAGAAAGGGATAAGGAAAGAGACTTCTGCAAGGAAATGGGAACCACAGAGCCGAGGGTCCAAGGATGAGGTGCAACTCGTCTTTCTTTCAGCTCTCAAAATTTCCTCCTTTCTTTAGTCCTGGTCATCCGTCCCCCTGCCTAGGAGCAGGAGTGCAGAAGTTCTGGTCTGATCTAGTCTTTTGCCTGTGCCAGCACATTTATCAGCAGAGGGGCTATCTGTGTCTGGAACACCTTTGTTAGCAAGGGAATGTTGGGTTAGTATACATATCTGGCTATTTGGAACAGTGGACATTCTTTGTCCCTCTTTTTTATTTAAAAAAAAAAGACCCTCAGACAATTTCCTCCTTATCCCTTATCTACCCTTATCATTTTACTTACACTGACCGCCTGATCTTTTTCTCATACCTCAACTGTATCTTAGTTTCCTAGGCTGCTTACCTAAAAAGTGGAGGAAAAAATAATTTTCTATTCAGAGCACATCAATACCCTAAGAAAACCTTGTTTTAACACAAGCACCTACACGTTAGTATTGCATTGATGTTCTTTTTATATAAAATTTTGAATGATAAATCAAATTATAAATCATCCCCTTTTACTTTCAGCCAATTTGAAAACACATAAAATCCCTTTGGTAGGATTCATCTTTTACAAACCTTCTATAACCTGTCCAATAGTGTGTTTGTTTCTCAGACACTTTGTTGTGTATGTAATGCTGGGGATCAAACTTGGGTTCTTGTGCATGCCAGGCAAGCACTCTAACCACTGAGCAACCCCTTCAGCCCCCCAATAGTATTTTTCTCTTCTCATTTCAACCACACAAGATTCTTTCTCAAATAAAAATTATTCTTTTTAACTTGCTTTACCAAAAATACATCACATCCATATAACTTTCTTTATAAAACATTCTCTCTTTTCTCACATATGGTGTTGTCAACATAAATTAACAACTCTGCCTTAAAATAAAAAAGAAAATAGCTTATTCTGAGACAAATATGAGTGACCGTAGCCTGAGAATATGATTTCAAGTTACACTGAATGCCATGTTCCACCATGAAAGAGGTTATGTTAACTTTTATGGTCACAGAACAAAAGAAAGTCACAACTTAGTATGTTTACCATTATATTGGTGGGAGCATCAGGTAGGTGGGCTATAGCAAGGGAGGGAAATCTCTTCCATACGTTTCAGTTGCCGTCTTACAGTACTCAGCTTTAGGGTTGGTGAGGCTAGAGGTCTCCTAAGCTCAGTGGTGCATTCAAAGAAAAATGTCCATTTGTCCCAAGAACATTAGCTCAACTGCCAAGTTAAGATATTTGGCTGTTAAAGTGCCTAAGATAGTCCAAGATAATGGCAGCTCTTAACCTACAACATTCCGTCTTTCCACAAGTTTTCATCAGGGTCATTAGGCAGCAGAATCTTTAATATAAATGCTATTTCTTCTGAGAATTCAGTTCACAGGGTTGTTTCCCTTCACGTTTTTACTTTTAGAAACCATGTATTAATCCATAACAATTGTGAACCAGCTTTCAGTACATCAAAACCAATATATAATTTCTAAAGATAAATATTTTTTCATAACACAAACCTTGAATGTGTTGTGTAAATACACTTAGCTTTTTTCCAAAAATCATGTAAAAATGTTAAAGTGTTGATGCCTTAAGCGTGTACTTAATAATTGATGCTTTAGTATTTTAACTTGTTTACAAATGACCCAGACATCTAATAAAAATTACCTAACTTAGTATAACATGACCTTAAGATTATCCCAAGGCACATACATAAATTTTGAAAAGCATTGAGTTCATTTTATTTAATTTATGAGTTCTTATTCATTTTTAAGTCAATTTGGTACCAGGTGGGCAATATAAAAACATATATATAGATAGATATGCATATAGGCATAACATACAATGCATATTTGTACATACACATGCATAAAATAAAGAAAAATAAAAATCACAAAGCTTTCATTTAGATTCTGCACTTGCTGGCTTTTAAGTAGTTTTTTTTTTCTTTAGACTATCAATCTTTTGATTACTTGATATATGACCCCAAGCTTTCACTATAGCTAGGCAACCCTAAATTTGAATTTTTAAAAGTGTGATTCTTTGGTGAAACCAGGAGGAAATTCACATTTTAAAGAAACAGAACTTAGATCTGCAGACCACTATTTGCTGAGGCAAAGAAGGGCATAGGTAAGGCCCAACTAAAATAAATGGCCAAGGGTGAGGCTTGTTATGCAGATTTAATATGGATTTATTTTATAAAGAGTTTTAAAATAACAAACTAAAATGTCAGAAAAACCATACTTTCATACTTTATTTGGTTAATAGACTTAAGTCATTCTAATAATCTCAAGTCTGCCCTCGAACTTGAGATTCTCCTGCCTCAGCCTCCCCAGTCATTGGGATTACAGGCACATGCCAGCCACCATGTCCAGCTGCATTTTACCTTTGAAAGAAGGAAGTGTATATTATGAGTTTTTAAGAAATTCCTAACAAGAAAGTGTGTGCAGTTGTGCATACGTATAATCCCAGCAATTTGGGAGGCTAAGGCAGGAGGATGGCAAATTCAAGACCAGTCTTAGAGTGTTAGTGAAACCCTAAGCAACTTAGTGAGACCATGTCTCAAAATTTGTAAAAAAGGACTGGGGATGTTGCTCACTAGCAAAATGTATTTAGATTGAATCCCCTGTACCAAAAATAAATACATAACATAATATAATAAAGGAAAAAGAGAAGAAAAATTTCTAACAAGACATTAAATCTGTGAAGATGGGACAAGCATAAAAGAAGACACACTTGGAACATTATGACCTAGACTATAACCAGTCATATGGTGAGAAAAACCCTCACAATTAGAATATTTTCCAACGAAAGAAATAATTTAAAGTGGTGCAGCTGAGCCCTTAAGAGAGACTCCCGCAAGTTTCTATCAGAGCCATGGTTCTCCATTAACAGACATTTCAGTTTCTTCTACGGTGTTGGTAAGGGAAAAGGGAAGGGTCTCCTGTGAATCCTCAGAGAGCACTTCTGGGAGTTAAATGGGCTGTCTGGATGAGGTTTAAAAAGATGGAAGGGAAAAAGTATTACCAGAGTCCTACACCAGAGGTCCAACACTGGAGATCCCCAAAAAATCAGGTCTGGCCACAAACTGCAAAATCCAAATGGAAAGAAATAATGGTGTGAAGAAGGAGAGGGTCTTTAATCAATATAGCTATAGAGGAAAGACGTGGAGATCAGCATTTTCAGTCCTGCACTGACATGAGCTGCCAGGTTATGTAGAAGAATGTGAGCAGAAGCATGAGCAGTCAAGCAGTGTTGGTCAGACTGCTGTCTGGTAGACCATGATCGCAGAATTGGTTAGGCCAGGCCGTGTCAGCAATAAATTACTGTTGAATGGGGGATAGCTTCAGCTCATCACAAGGTGTTTATTGGTCAGATGTACTATTCCTGGAATCCAAGGTGTATTACCAAAAGCTGAAAGCTTGGTCCTTGTCTCTGATGCCATTTCAATAATGAAGACATGGTATTGAGAAAAAGGAACACAGGGAACTCCTGTCCCAGAGGCTGTGATTTTGCCCAACCTAGAGAAGAGATGTTTTTTAAAGTGGTTCATTCCAGGTGTTCCCTGTTGGTCTTGTGATTCACTTCTTAATTTGGGGGCTAGGCATTCCTTAGATCTTCCACTGTCATCCCTGAAGTCTGAATTACTTGGTTCTTGGAGTGGATGTGTGCTTGTTTTAATCAGCTTTTTCATTGCTGTGACTAAAAGACCTGACAAGAACAATTTTGGAGGAAAAGTTTATTTGGGGGCTCACAGTTTCAGAGGTCTCAGTCCAACCAACAGCTGGCTCCATTCCTCAGGGCTTGAGGTGAGGCAGAACATTATGGCGGGAAAGTGCGGTGAAGGAAAGTGGCTGAGGGCATTGCAATCAGGAAGCAAAAAGAAAGAGTGCACTTGCCAGATACCAAATATATACCCCAGAGGCACACCCCAAGGGACTCACCTCTCCCAGCCACACACCCCACCTGCCTTCGGTTACCACCCAGTTAATCCCTGTCAGAGGAGATCCATTCACTGTTTGGGTTAAGGCTCTCACTGCCCAATCATTTCACCTCCAAACCTTCCTACATTGTCTCGCATCTGAGTTTGGGGGAACACCTTATATCCAAACCACAACAGTGCTCAAAGACAGATAAGTAGGCTTAGGTTGTGAAAAAGGTAATCCTGTTGTTCCTCACCCCCAGGTTAGGGAGTGGGAGAGGAAGAAGGAGAAAGGAAATCATATCCATTTTAAAATAAATAAGCCTCATTTGCAGAGCAGCAAGGACTGTATTAAAAGCTTGGAGGTGCAGGGAGGTGCATTGCTGTTACAGGTTGTGACTCAGAGTAAAGGAAGCTCATACAAAACAGAAGCAGGAATACCAAGTATTTTACATTTATAGTTCCAAGTGAATAATTGGTGTTTGTAGCAAAAGCAGCCTCTAAATCCTTGTCATGTGGAGCTAGAGTGATGGCTCAGTGGTTATGGTGCTTACCTGGCATGTGTGAGTACGCAGGTTCAAACCCCAGCACCAAGTTTTACACAATGAAGTGTCCTAGCAATGAAAGCCACATGAAAAACTAAATAAAATTGATTCTCTCTCTCTCTCTCTCTCTCTCACTGTCCCTCTCTTAAAAAAAAAAATCCTTGTTACACAAGGGGGAAGCTTTGGCATCCCATCGATGTCACCAGGAACGTCATAGTTTTCTGAGGGTGGATTGAACCGAGGGAGAAAGTGGAATCAGCAGTGGTGAGAGGCGCCATGGAGGAAAAAGCAGCTTTAGAAGAGTTTTAGTTCAGAAACAGTTTCTGTTAATTTTTTCTTTAATGTTTGGGAGGAAGGCAATATTTTTTTCTGAGCTGTGTTTAGCAGCTTTAAAGTATCATTGAAAATGAACCTCCCACTCCTTTCTTTGGTTGTAAAACTGAATTTTTCCAATTCAGCATGCAAATGTACCAGTTTTAGAAATTGAAAAGATCTCTATTTTAGCCATTGGAGTTTAAGTTTATTCTTAGATTAGGTCGTTCTCCTAGGTACAAGTCAGATGAGGTTGCCTGTGGAAGACATAAAGCCATGTGACATTTTTAAGGGCTGCTCTCTGTCCTTGAAGGAAGGGCTCAGTCTCTGATGCCCAGTTTTTCCTAATTTAGAGTGATATTCAAAGTGACCAAGCTGGGGCTGTGTTGGGTCGAGTGTGCTGCTATTGAACTTGACTCTTCAAAGTATCTTACTTGAATCAATTGTGCTCTTTTACATGTCTCAGAAACCCAGTTACTTTATAGTAGGTAGGATGCTTGAGGTGCTTGGTGACCACCTGTTACGTGCACATTCCATTGGAGCTGGAAGTTCCCTAAAATGCTCTTCTGATGAAATGCTCTTCCTATGAGACCTCAACATATCATGGGCCAACACTTCCATTACGGCTCTGGTTGTCTAGAGCACCATTTGAACCGGAATAGTACACTCTCTAGCACTCACTCACTCCCTTTTTGTTTTTCAGAGCAAGATTTATTTTCAAGTGTTTTTCATTGGGGTTAGACTAAAGAAGGTTTGTCACAATGGTAGATCTGAATCACAAAGCATTAGCAAATGCAGTTTACAAAGTGCTTATCCTGAATCGGCTGAATTAAAAAAAATCTTAGAACACTTAGCAAAAGCAACCCTGCCTTCATCCTACATCTGTCTGCTGAAAAAGGAAGACGGAAAGCAGTACCTATAATCAGCCAAAATAACCTACCCCCATCCAATACTTAAATCTTTGGGAGATGAAGGTGAAGAGCAGGAATCATCTTATAGAAGCGGAACACGACTCTTATTTCTCCTGGAGGTATTAGAAAACTGCTCACATGAAGTCCAGGCTCAACCAAAGATGTGGGAGACATTGGATCCAAAGAGGACTCACTCCAGACTTCTTGCTGAATCCTGGAGTCAGAAACACAATAGGTTCAGTTGTTGGTGCCACAAAATCCTGCCATATTCTCCAGAAATGTCAGCCTAAATGGGAAATTGAGGCACACTGAGTATGAGAACAAAAATTTATTCAAGCCAAAACGAGGATGGCCACTCAGGGAAAAAACAACTGGAATTGTGCAGAATAAGTGCTCCCCAAATGGTAAACAGTGGATTTTTTTTTAGATTTAAATAAAAGAATAAGGCAGTCACAGCAATTCACTTGTTACAATTGCATTGGTGAACAAGAATAGCTCAGCACGTTGATTGACCATTGGTCTTATGTAATATATCCCAGATGAGAATTCCAAGAAAAAAGTTTTTCTTTGTTTTGGTGGGTGCTGGGGATTGAACCAAGGTCCATGTGCATGCTAGGTCAGTGTTTTATCACCATCACTCAGGAAAAGGCTTTCGATGGGTTTTGTTTTGTTTTGTTATCTTCAGATCTTCAGGGAGTCTGCAGAACCTGCCTTACAATGTCACAATGGCAGGTGACAGTGCTCTCCTGCCTCATATTTCCTTTGGGCAAAAGAATTTTGTGAGTTCATTATTGTGAAATCCTTTCTCACCCAAAGAGAGAGATTGTCTTTGTTTTCCTCAATCTATTTGAATATAAATTCCAGAAAGGAAGGATTAGGGTTTGTTTTGGCCACCAGTGTGACTCAAGCACTGAGAACTGTGCCCTGTGTTCCATTGTTTGTTGAGGAAATGAAGGATGGTTTTCAAAGCATGTTGCTGCCTGGACCCTTCTCTCTGTCCTGATACGAGACAAGCACAGCTAAGTCCAAATGCAGAACCAGAGAGGGAAGTTGCCCTGACTCATGAGCCTCCATGGAGCCCCTTCCTCAGCACCCTACAAACATGGTGGTGTCTTCCTTGTCCGCCTGTGGTTTATGCTGACATAATTCACAGGACACTTACCCAATGTAGGTTCTTTGAACAGATATTTGTATCAGGGTTTTTGTGCTGGAGGGTGGAGGGTAGGTACAAGTCTTTATCCAGGTCATGTTCTACTTGCTGATTGGAGAACAGCTGAGGAGGATTATAAATATCAGAAACCACAACCTGAAAGTTCATAAAACTGGCTACATTTATTTGTTCAGGATGTTATAATAAAATACAAAGATCAGTGCCTTAAGCAAAATGTATCACAGTTCTAGAGGCTGGAAGTCCAAAATCAAGATGGCAGCATTTGGTGTCTTCTGAGGTTTGCAGATGGCCACTTTGTTGCTGTGACCTCAGGTGGCCTGTTTTCTGTGTACACACCTCCCTGGAGTCTCTTCCTCTTCACATGAGGACATCAGTCCTATTGGATTAGTGCCCTGCTCTTATGACCTCATTTAATCTTAATTACCTCTTTAAAGGCCTTATCTTTCAAAACAGTCACATTAAGGTTTACAGCTTCCACAGATGAATTTGGGAGGAGAAACAATTTATTCTGCAACACCAGCTATATAAGTAATAAAACATGAGTTTGGGTTCCAGACACAGTTGTTTAAAAATGCTACAGAGTAAGGGTACAGCCACTGCTTTCAACCTTGGCTGTACATTTGAGCCACTTGGGAACTTGTAAAAATCCTAAAGCTGAGACTCTACCCAGCCCAATTA
>PVKS010002683.1:0-12170 GCA_004027875.1 Aplodontia rufa | reverse complement strand
TTAATGCAAAAGCACAAGGCCAAGATGCCTACAGACAAAGGTCACGCAGGGAGCATGGGGAGGCTTGCCAGGAAAACAGTGGCCCTACCCCATACACAAAGGATGAAGAGCATTAACTTAAGCATGCCTTGGAACAATTGAAGCTATCTCTAGTTAGAGCAAATGGTTGTTTGGGATTACCTGCCTTCCCTGCTAGGGAATAAAAGCCATATGGTTTAAGAGCCCAGGGCCTTTGTCCTACAAGACAGAGACCCCCTCTGGTTTCCCCCACCTTTAGGTTTCTCAAATAGTCAATTCTCTATTTATTTTTCAAGCTGCACTGTGTCCATCTTCCAGATTTCTGAACATCCTCTGCACAGAATTGCACACTCATCCTTACCTGTCCAAATCTTTCCCATATATTCTTTTAATCCCAGTTCAATTTTTGTCCACTCAATGAAAACTGAAAATTCTCAGTCTTTTGTGTCATCCCTATAATAATAATGTGGTATTATATCTACTTAAACTTAACTTTATGTTATTGGTGGAATTGAGGACCTTATTTTTGGAAGGATTAGATTTTTCTGAAGAGAGTTAACACTTTTACTTATATTGTAAGCTTGATTGAAGCATCTAAGAATGTATTCCGTTATTTTAAACAAGAGTAATTCTGATGGACTTTACATGGATTTGTCATAATCTTTTCAGAAATGTTCTATTATGAAGAAACTGAGGTATTCTGCCTCCAGAAGGGCAGCCCAGATATTCAAGCTCAGATCCGGGTTATCTCAGAATACCAACTTATACCTTCCATTTGGTGTTTTCCAAACTTAGCTGAAAATAAAATTCTAGTGAGCAATTTGTACTGTTGACCTCCTGAAAATTCTGAAACATAAATCCTGAACATAAATCTGGAATGGATTTGGGAATCTGAATTTTTAACCTTGGTATTCTGTGTTCCTGGGCCATTTTTCCACATTACATTACATTGCCTTACATGGGAGACATGTATGTGCATGTAAGTCACCTGGGGATCTTAAATACTGAGTAGGTCAGAGGCAGGTTTGAGATTCTGTGTCCCTACCTACCTCCTGGTGATATGATGTTGCTAATGCACAAACTACATGTTGAGAAGGAACTTGGTGCCTGCTAAGTTTTCCAAGAGTAAAGTTCTGTGATCACAGTTGATTCTCCACTCACCGTAGAGTCCTTTATGGACATCGATTTGCAGGAACCCCTTAGTGTGTCTTTGGAAAAATAAAATGTAGCACTTTTTAGACAGCAGTATCAGCATGAGCTCAGTGCTTTAAATGCATTTTATAAATAGCACCACAGATAAATTACCTCCTTTATAAGGCACATCTTGTCTCCATCAGACATTAAGCACATATCTGATTCATTCTTAGATTACAGAGTTCCTCTCCCAAATTAGGTGCTTAAAAAGGCATTCCATTCAGGAATAAATTATTACATTAACCTTTAAGTTGTTTTAAAAGTAGACCTTATTTTTTAGAATGCATATTTTATCACTGGATTCTGTAAATTTTCATTAAAGGGTAATATATGTATACATATAATATATACATCTTAGATAATGCCATGGATGGACTGATGAATTCATAATTTGATGACATTCTCCGGAGGTGGTGGAAACTGTAGGCAATGGGGCCTGGTTGAAGGAAGTAGGTCACTGGGAGGCGTCCTGGAAGGATATATCTCACCAGGCAAATTTTCTGTGCCATGTCCTTTATCCATGATGCTCTGCCTCACCTCAGGCCCAAAGCAATGGAAGTGGAAAACCATGAAACTGTGGGACAAAATAAATTTTTTCTCTATGTTGTTTCTCTCAGATATTTTGTCACAGTAGTGGAAAGCTGACCAACAGACCAAGTGACTGCCCCTATTTATATGGCTGGGGTGTAGCTGAACTGTAGACTCGTGCAGGTGGCTCATCCCTAAGCTAAAATGCCTCTGAGCAAACGTTCCACATGCCTGAGTAAATGAGAGGGATGAATATTTGTGGGAAAGCTTTATGACATTGATGGAGAGCCAGATTTGAAATGTAAAATTCATGCAGGCCTGTTAATATTCACAACTGTGACCCCTCTTTGTTCTAGACAAGACTTGTTCAGGAAGCCTAGTCGCTGTTCCTTTCATATTTCCGCATACCCCCACCACCATCACCACTTCATCCCCGAGGTCTGTCTGACTTCCTGGTTTTAGGATACCTGATATTTATTTAATGTCATTCCCTCATTTTACATGGGACACCACCTTTTCTATCCTCAGGTAAGAGTTAAAGTTCTATAAAGAGGCTAATTTGAAAACTTTTCATATGAGACAAAGCATAATTTTCCAATACCCCTAATGTTATGCTAAAGAGAGTATTTAACACACAGTTCTTTTTTCTTTTAATCAAACAAAGGCAGGGTTGACTCTTGATATTCCCAGAATAGAACCACTTATGACAGACCTTAAACTGCCTTAATTTAAAGCAGGTGTATAAAATGCAAAATGATATTTAAAGAGGTGTAGAGATATTAATTAATAGGGGCCTGCTGAAATGCCAGGGATATCATTACTTCTGAAAATTGAATTAAGCCCTGAATGTCAATGCTAAATTAACATGAATAGACTTATCTATCCCTGTCCTAAAGTATTTCATCCACAAACTGTGTAATACATGATGATTAACCAGAGGTTACGGACTGTAGCTGAAGCTCAATCCAATTCTTCAAAATTCTAGCAGAGAAATGTATTCAGGTCAAAGAATATTAACAGAAATTTTTCCATCACTTAAAGGGCAAGCAGAGCAAGTGTTTAAAGTGTTGAAAGTTTGCTTAATTGTTCTCTTCTTGATCTATTGTTCTTGATTTAGAAAACCTGTATGCTGCAAGTCATACTATAATTATGTCAAATATGCAGACCCTTCCTTTAAAAATGAGTTTAACTGCTATGACATGAAAGTTAGAGAAACTGGAAGCATAATTAAAAGCTGTATCTTAGTTGAGAATGTTCCTGTTCTACCCTAGAAATAGAAATAGAGCTGGAGTTTAGAGACAGGGTGCAATGAGAGCTTCTTTGTTTGGAACCTAGGATTTGTGGTGATTTGGGGTTTTTATCCTTAGCACATCTTGCCTTTATTATATAAAATTCAATAATCAAATATTACATTGTTTGTATATCAGGACAATTTGCACCATATTAAGGGTCTCTGAAACTACAGAAAATAAAAGATCAATTGTCTAGAAAGACAAGAAACATTCTCTAGTTGATTTTCTAAGTTTAACTCATTTGCGCACTTTTTATTTAAATAAATGCTCCATGATGGTTTCCTCTTCCTCCTCCTCATTCTTCTTTCTCATTAGCTTTACCTCACTCATGATACTCATGATGGGATGTATCACTACAAAGCTATTTCAAGAATCAAGTTCTCTCTTGCTTGCATAAGTCCGTCTAAATCTATGGTTAAGTTCAAAGTATAAGATCATCAAAGTAACTTATATCCAAATTCAGGTGAACCTTTGTACTTTCCATCTCTGAGAAGAAATTCAAATAACTTTTTAAGGTGATCCCAGCTAGGAGATTTTAGCTTTACCAACTAACACCAAATGGGACACTGCTTTTTCTACGAAGAGGAGTGGTCCTTAAACACAGAGTCATGAGCCTTTGGGGGACATTAAAGATCCAAATTACAGCATAACTTTAATGAATCAATGCCTCTGGGAATGGGCCCAGTAATAGGGTTTAAGAAGTCCTACACGTGATTCTAACACACATTTAAGGCTGAGAACCACTTCTATATGTTCTTGTTTCAACCTGATAATAATCAATAATTCTACCTTTTAAAATTGGCAGCTTTCATTTTTATGAGCATTTGTGTTAGTCATGTAAAAGTGAACAATTTCAAAGACTCAATAAGTATAGGGTTTTATTTTGGGGTTTAAAATACTTTGGAAATAAATGGAGAGATAGTTGCATAATTTTGCAAGTGTAATAAATACCACCAGATTCTTCACTTTACAAATGTTTAATTTTATGGTAAGTGAATTTCTCCTCAAGGTCTAAAAAATAATACCAATAAAAATAAAATCACTTTAATACTCAAATGCTTTAGATATACTCAACTAAACAATAGGCATACAACTGAAAAAAAGTTTCCAGCTTTTATTCACTCTTGTGTTGAATGTGTTCCTACTTTAAAAAAATTACACAATTGCTAAAGTTTCCCAAGTATACATATAAAAGAAAATATTTATAACACTGTGACTTTAGTGCTATTAATGCAGTTACTCATTAGAATTTCTTGTTAAGTCAAACAATACTTTTTGACTACAAACAAAACAAGCTCCTGATTGCTAGGGTGAGGATCAAAATAGAAGCAGAAAGAGTAAAAACCAAGCTTTTAAAATGGATTCTCAGAGGCTGGGGATGTAGAGCACTTGTCAGCATGTGTCACAGGCCCTGGGTTCACTCCCCAGAGCCACAGAAGACAATAAAAGCATGATTGACTCCCACAGATGACATCTAGCACCCCTGCCCTCACATTGCCCAACTCAAGAGGGTCCATTCCTATCATATTCCACGTGTAGAAATCTATTCCTTATAAAGCAAGATATAGGAAATTGCATTTTATATGATCTGAGAGTGCCCACTGGCATTTTATAGCAGAAGGCCCTGGAGTTTTGACCTGTGTAGGTAGAGAATTTGTTAGTTTCTGAACACATTAGTTTTCCATATCATTGGGAGACTTTTTAAAATAAATTTACCAGGGGAAAGAAAAAAAATCTATAAAGTTTCACTAAATGTGGAAAACATGAATCAATTAAGGCTTAAAAGTCTTTTATTTTATTATATAAACTAATTATAGATGTAATTAAATATAACATAGAATATCAGAAAATATTTAAAAATATACAAAAGGAAATAATTCCCTTACCCACTCAGAAGTGAGAAATAAAAGGTGTATATTGTGAGCATTCCTGTATATGTATGAAAGTAAAGCACTCGTGTGTGCACGACTGCAATCAACAATATAATCGCACATTTCATTTTGAAACCTGTTTTCCTATACCATAAGATGGCATTTTCCTTTACTCAGAAGTACTCTAGAACATCTCCATATTGTTTTAAGGGTTATCATGTATTCTGACAATTGGACTTAGTTAACTTGATTAATTCTCCATAACTGAATACACTGGTTGCTTCCAATTTTTCATTGAGGTATATACAACACTGTAATTTATTTCCTTTCATCTATATTTTTGTGCCACTGATTATGTTTTCCAATATAGAAATTTGTAAGCTATCTATTTACGCTAAAAACATCAACCTTTCTCTTTCTCTGTCACATATTTTTGTATTTTTTAGTTAATTAATTTATTTCTCTATTTTGGTATCAGGAATTGAACCACTGAGACACATCCCCATCCCTTTTCATTTTTTATTTTGAGATATGATCTAACTAAATTGCTTCAGACCTCTGTAAATTGCTAAGACTGGCTTTGAACTTGGGATTCTCCTTCCTCAGACTCCTGAGCTGCAGCATTACAGGCATGCACCACTCTGCCCAGCTTCTTTTGAATTATAGAGTCTATTTTGTTTTGAGTGTGGAATCATCTTCTTATTCCAAAAGTATATAAAAAATTTCCTACAATTTCACCATCATAGATTTGGCATTTATATTTAGTTTTTTATTTAATTATCATTATGTTCTTACTGAGATCGTACAAATATCTGAATTAATTTTTCCAAATATTTAAAAATTATCTTCTTATCATTTATTGAATAATTCATGCTTTCTCTTCAGATTTGAAAAACAAGTTTCTCCAATTAGGTACATAAATAGCACAAGTTACTTAACCTTTCTGTGACTTAGTTTCTTCTTCTTAAATAAAATAACAGTATCTATCCCCTATCTAGCTAGCTAATTTATGGAAAGTATTTTAAAAGTACCTGATGTAGAATGAAAACTTCATTGACATGACACTACTTACTAGCAGTATAATTGTTTCTATTTAATTATTTTTGCCCTATCTCTCCAACTTAGTATGCATGTTTCCCTTTAAGTTTATTTAATTTATATTCATAAATGAGGTGGACTGTGTTGTTTGTTCATATTAACCTTGTCGAGCTTTGAAGGAAGGACTTGATATTGTCACAAAAATAAAGCTTTCCATCTTTTCATTTCTGTAGTATTAAATGTGTATATTTTATCCTTATCATAATAGACTGATAGAATTTATTCCAAAACCTTATGACCCCTGATAATTTTCTTTAAAACAAGATGTTTAAAATCATTTCAGGGTCTTCCTTGATTGTTGGTTTATTTTTTTTAATCCCCTTTCTTTTTATCAGTTTTCATAAGTACGTTTTTATAAAATAATTGCTTAAAAACATGCCTGACGTTAGATACCATTAAGGAAGTTATTCTAACAATCTGGGTAGGATGGTCCCCAATCCTAAATCCATCTCTTTCTTGTTAATGTCACACTCAATAAATAGCAACCTACTTTTCCCATTTGTAAAACCAAAACCTGGTATTATCCTTCACCCCCTGTTTTTCCCTCAACACAACAACCACTTTCCCCATGTGTCATCCCCTAGCAAGGTCTGTTGCCTGTATGCCTGTATATCCATATTGCATATAGCATATCTTTTTCTGTCTATCTCCATATATTCCACATTATATCAACCACCAGGAAATAGACTTTTAAATAGCTTCTTAATTGGCCTCCTTGCTTCTCATTTCGCATATGGCAGACTTAGTGATCTTCAAAAAATATTAACCAATTTATGTCACTAACCTGCATTAAACCTAATAGCCATCTATTGTGTTGCAAACTCCACCCTACAAGATCAAACAAGAATTGGCCCAGAGTTCATCCCATACCCCACCATCTCATCACAGATCACTGCCACCCCTACCTCTTGATATGCTCTAGACATTCTGGACTTTATGTTCCTGAAACAAGTTATGCATTCTAACCTCAGGGCATTAGCATTGTCTGGAACATTCTCCTCCCAACTTCTGTGTGGCTCCTCCTTCTCTTACCTGTGCTTCCTTGTACAGGTCCTCCTCTCTCAACTCATCTAAAGCTGCTCCCAATCCTTGCATTATTGAAGTTTGCCTCATTTTACCTTCTTCATAGATTTATCACTTCTTAAATGTTCTTTTTTAAAGAAATTTAGTTATTGTACAATCAAAAATGCATCCAATGGAACAATATGATATGTATATATTCTTAAAATTAGATTTACCCCCTAGAACCCACACTATTCTTCCACCCTTATCTCTCCCCCTTACCCCCTACCCTATCCTTCCCAATACACCTGTATGAATGCCCTAGGTTATGAGTTACTACACCTTTGCTGAGTCTAATACATGAGAGTTGACCACCTTTCACTCAGGCCAGGATCTAGCTCCAGCCTCCACAGATGAGTGTAGACATTTAACTCTTGACTCTCTGGATTAGGCTAACTTCACTCAACATAATTTCTTCCATTGCCATCCATTTACCTTCAAAGGCTGTAATATCATTGTTTCTAATTGCTGTAGAAGTCCATGGTATATATGTACCACAGTTTTTGGATCCATTCATCCAGTGAGGGGCATCTGGGTTGGTTCCATAATTTACCTATTATAAATTGAGCTGCTATGAAAATAGATCTTCCTGTGTCACTGTGATATGCTGATTCCAACTCCCATGTTCTTTTTGATTATAGTTCATTAATTGCTCTTCTACAAAGAAACTTTATATATACACCATAAACATGTGCTTGGCATATATCTTGTCTTTTCAAAATATGTACTGGATTAATGAATGACTCAGACAAATGAATGGAGGAAGTCAGGATGATAAAAAAAATGGATAAATCTAATAGATTTAAGAATAAGAACTTTTAAAAATTAGATGTAAAATTGATCAGTGGTCTAGAGGAAGGGGATGAGGGAGGAGGAGAGGATAAGAGGAAGCACTGAGGACTGATGGAGCAAATTGTATTCTATTCTGGAAAAAAGTCTATGAGATAATACATATGTTAAATAGTTTGATTTAGCCCTTTTACAATGTGTATGTATAATATTTATATATCTAATGCAAATGGTTGGAAATGGAGAAATAAGCCACACCCAGAGACTTAAGGTCAATTATTTCTCTCATATGTGGAAGCCAGAGTAAACCTAAGATAGGATCAAAGTTCATCAACATTATTTAATAGACTCACCAATCTGAAGTAACACATAAGCTGTGGGGACTATAGCTATGAAGGGAGGGGGAGGAGAAAGGTAGGAGAGGGAGAGAAAAAGTGGAGTGTTCAATACTATAGAGTAAACTTCATTCCCATGAAAACCCTAAATACACCCAGGTGCATATAAATCTAGTAATTTCAATGTTTAAATTACATGTATATATGGTTATTTATATCTGTAACTTGGGGGAACTACAGAGGAGTCATGAGATTGGGGGTGGGGGAAGGGGGGAGTTACTGGACAAGGATTAGGTTTAAGAAACTCTCAATACATATGCATGTATGAATGTGAACCAGTGAATCCCTTAATTATGTAAGATGATGCTGAACCAATAATATAAATAAATAAACTCATCATGCTGTACATCATATACATACACATTTTTTTGCTTGTAATTAGATAAAGAAATAATTTTTAGAATATATGAGGAGCTGGGACTGTGTTATATCATCACCTGTATGTGACTACAGGATGTGTACAAATATAAAAAATCACCAAACTATACACTTTAGTACATTTGTGCTCTTCAAAGCATATATGTTATCCCTTAAAAATAAATCTGTAAACATGTTTTACAATAGCTATAAACAGAACAAAATTGAAATCTTATGCCTAATTCAAAAGTTTCTGTTTCACATAGTCTAGGATCCAATATTACATGAACATTTAAAATTTCTTTAAGAAAGAGTTTGGAGATTTCACAAAGATTTTGAGCTCTACCATGTGATTAGTAAACAAAATCATTCTGTTTACTCAGTGTAGTGAATGGACTTTAAAATAAGCTAATAATCAACTCTGGCTTAAAAGAAAAGGGAATGCCCACAGGGCAAACTTGTTTCAGCTCAGAAACACTTTACCATGTGATCTCCCATTGCTCACCTAAATTAGGTATTATAACCATGTGACATTTGTTAAATATTGGAATAAAAAACATTTCCTGCCAGTTTAGATAATGATACTTAGATTTATAGGGTGGTTTCTTTTCTAAGACACTAATGCCTTTCATAAAAAGGTTTCACAAATATATTTTATAAAAACATAAAATAAGGGTCAGCACAGCGGCAACTCAAATATTTTCTGAATAAATAACTGAATACATGAGGGTAAAAAATTAAAATAGTAGAGGCAATTATCTGGGTTCCAAACAAAACTTTGTTTTAGCTACAATTTCTAAAATTTGAATGGATTCAATATTTATTTTTACATAATGAGAAGACCAGTAATTATCAATTGTCCAACAGTGACGGCTGTTGTTGTTCACTATCATTAGTTCTGAAAATATTTTAAGATGTATAAATGTAGACACCTTAATCTTTTAAATATCCTCCTCCTCCAACAAAAAAAGAAAAAGAAAAAAACTGCCCCATAGATCCCTGAGACTTTATTTTTAAGCGAAATAGTTAAATACCCTGTTCTTATTCCCTGCCAAAATAAGAAAAAACATTATTGATTAGAAGATGTTATTTTCCACTACTTTTTTCTCTACTCAATTTCATCCATTTACACAGCAGGCAAATGAATAGAGCAAAAATAATGTTGGCTACTGGGCCTTAAGCTACTGACTTTAGATAGACTTAAGTTGTAACCGTATATGTCCCAAAGATGCTAGACCGGTTCAAACTTTTTTTTTTTAATTTTTGTACATCAGAATGAGATTAAAATTTGGAAACTTTCTAGCATTTAGATGAAGTGGGAGGAAGAAGGTATCACTCAGGAGAGTTAAGCCCTTTCACTATACCTAGGTAAATGTATCCTTCTAAGCTGGGCATGTTCTAAGTACTGACTGCAACACATCTAATCATCTTCTTTCTCTTCAGTTCACCATGTATATTTAGGCCAAGAAAACTTGATCACTTACCAAGAGGAATCCAATTTGAGGTTTCCTTCAAATACACTGAATTCTATGATTCAGGAGCAACTTTTTTCAAAATATCTGTACATATTAGGGAGGTACACAGGTACCTTAGCATGAACATCTGTTTGTAACTAACCTTTTGAAAGTGTATAATTCAATTTTGTTACGGTATTCAGAGTTGTACAACCATCACTAATAGCATAACTTTAAAGTATTTTCATCATTCCAAAAAGAAATACCATCCTCATTAGCAATCACTCTCCCTTTCTTCCTTATCCCATAGCAACCATTAATCTTTCTTTCCCCATAGACCTGACTATTCTAAAAGTTCATATAAATGGTGGAATCATACAATATGAAGTCTATAGTGATTGACTTCTTTCACGAGCATGTTTTCAAGATTCATCTGCTTTGTAGAGTCCATGGGAACCGTGTAGTTTTTAATTGGTAAATAATCTATTACATAGATATATTTACATTTTGTTTATCCATTTACTAGCTGGACATTTGGTTAGTTTCAATTTGGAGGCTGTTGTGGAAAATATTGCTATGAATTCTCATATATAGTTTTTTTGGTGGACATGCCTTTATTTCTCTTGGGTATCATCTAGGAGTGGAATTGCAGAGTCAGAAGATAACTGTGCTTACCACGTGAAATAACTGCAAACTGTTTTCCACATTACATATCTACACCACCTGTGTATTTGATAAGTCTCTCATTAGGTAGAACTTACCATATTTTCTCCCATTCTATTGGGGTTGTTTTTCTTTGTCCTTTACAATGCAATGTTTTTATTTTTGTTGGGTTTTTGTTTTGTGTGTGTTTTTGTTTTTATTTTTCTTAGTGAACCCAGGGACTAACATATAGAGCTATACCCCCAGCCCATTGTCTTTATTTTTTATAAAATCTAATTTTTTAGCGTTGTTTTGTTTTGTTTTGTTGCTTGTACTCTTTATATGTATGAAACCACTGCCTAACTCAAGGTCTTAAAGATGTGTACCTACATTTTCTTCTAAAATCTTTATACATTCCACACTTACATTTAGAGTAATGATGTATTTTGAATTAATTTTTGTATATTTTTGTGAGGTTAGGATCCAACTACATTATGAAAATGATGAGAAATTTTATCTTAAATACTTTAACTTTAAAAATTGCCAATTTAAAGACTGAAATCAAGTGTGAACTATAGGTATATAAGAAATTGCCATATATGTTTTTCAAGTTTTCTAGGAAAACCAAACTACATTCTATATTATTGAGGAAACTTATATCAAATTTTTACTTTCATTTTCATTTTTATAGTAGGTGAGAATTAAATAGAGCAGTGGAATAGAGGTTTCTCTCGCATGCATATATGTATCAGCTTGATACAAATGTAAACTTTATTTTAAAGCAAAAACCCTTGTGTTATGAAGGTTTAATGAAACATGTATGCAAGAAACTAAAATAATACCACTGGGTCCCCTCTTCTTGAGTTTTTCACTTTCAAATATAGAGATACTAAACTAACTCATGATTGTTAAAAAATCTTATATAGGGTTAAAAATAAAAATAGATCAGTATCTTTAAAAAAGGAATTACCAACTAACTACTGTTAGCTTTCTTTCACTGTAAAAAATACCTACAATATCTTAAAAACAAAGATGGAATCATCTGTTTGGGCTCACAGTTTCAAAAGCTTCTGTCTTTGATCAGTTAGCTCTGTTGTTTCTGGGCCTGTGCTGAGGCAGAACATCATGGTGGCAGGAGAGTGTGGCAGAGGAGGCTACCTACCTCTTGGTAGCCAGGAGACAAAGAGAAGGCAGAAAGGGGCTGGACACAGTGGTGCAGACCTGCAGTTGCAGTGACTGGGGAGACTAAGACAGGAGGATCCCAAGTTCAGAGCCAGCCATTAGCGAGACCCTGACTCAAAAAAAAAAAAAAAAAAGCGTTGGGGATGTGACTCAGTGGTTAAGCACCCCTGCATTCAATCCCTAGCCCCCCCCCCACACACACACACGCAAAGGAAAGCAGAAAGGCACAGGTCCCAATAAGTCCCTTCAAGGTTTCTCCCCCAATTGTCTAACCTGCTTATTTCCTTC